>JAJDMX020000019.1:0-221609 GCA_022345685.2 Nothomitra cinnamomea | reverse complement strand
GGGTAAGTCTCTGCCTAGCAACGCGCAAGCGAGTGTATGGTTGCTGGGTAGAGACTTTCTTCTACCCCCCAAGTACATACACACATGTATATATATAGATCTACAAGTAAATGCGGACTGAGGTGGCTTCTGCCATGGCATTGTGAGTGTTCGCTGGCTTTCTGTTCTTCACGTTAGTGGTCCAGAGTTGTAGTTTATGGCCTTCCTGGAGACTCATAGGTTATGTTGAGTGTGATGGGGTGTTGTTATCGATAACGCGCTTAGAGTCGCTTATGGCGCGGGCGATTGCCCGCCGCCAAAAAAAAATAACGTTGCCTGCGTCAGCCCTCTAAGCCTCCCAAGGTCCGCGCGATGAGACGACTTCGCCCTATCCCTGATCCTTCCGAAGGTATTCTCGTTCTCAAGTTCACCCCAGTCTGCCATTGGCAAGTTCCAATGCTTTATATCTGCGAGGACGATCTAGACCAACAATAACAACAAACATTGAATTACTCGACTAGTCTTGGCAGGCACGACCAGAACACCTTAGACCGGAAAAGTCTTCGGGGTTTTACGAGGGACTGTGTCTGGAGCGAGAATGACAGCACCTGTCGAAGCGGGTTCATTGTCGGCGTTGACTGCGTTGGCGTCTAACCCACCAAAGTATCCACGAAACCCAGCGCATGAAGCTCGGGAATCGCTAGTGCTCTACATAACGCGGGTCCCTGGAAGTAAAGGTAGGATCTAGCAGGACGACAGGCCTAACCTATCCTCTTGAAGATTACAACGAAGCTTACAATGTATGCAGACATCTTCCTCACGACAATAAAACCCCGGCAAAAGACCGTCACAGCTGAGGACGTAACAAGCAGCCTCTACTACATACACGTCAACCAACCTGAGGACGAACAGCTGCTGCAAGAAGTGGAGCAACAGCTTCGGAACAAAGATCTCCCAGAGACACCGGGGACAGCTAGCGAAGATGAGAGGAACCATGTTCTGCGAAAACCTCTGCCTCCAAATCCCAGGTTATCACAGCAGGGGTCACCTGTTGTTCCATCTAAGACGTATCCTGATTACCAGCTTCCTAGAGGTCCTCCGAATGTCCTTCCGAAGGTCGACCGGAAACCAGTGCAGCAAGTGTCGGATGTGTCGACGGTTACGGAAACTGCATGGGCTGGTGTTCAGAAACGCAGTGTGCCTCCTTCTCAGTATCAGGCTCCGCAGAGACGGCTACTCGGTCCTAGACCGGTAGGGTCAAGCCGGCTGTCTTCAAGTGAGCCGCTGTCAGGGGTAGAGAACATACCTCGAAGTCATAAGATTGAGAGGAAGCCTGTCCTACCTACCCGGTCGGTCGAGGACAGATATTTAAATGATCCGTCACGACTTAAAAGGCGTAGCGAGAGTGCGTTAAAGCGCTCTGCTGAACCCTTGATTGAATATGGTCATGTTGAGTCTAACGGCATATTTGACCAAACTAACTCCAGAGATTCTCAAAGCGTGGATGGTCCGGGTTATTTTACACAGTCGGAGCCAGATATTGTCCCAGCTGGAGACGTTTCCCTCGTGTTGATCCGACGGGACCCTAGTTCTGGCGGCCAGTGGAATGTCGGCAATATCACAATCACTATAGATTCAGATGGGTCCCGGACTACGTCGGAGCCAAACAAACGCCCAATGTTCTACGCAAAGCCCAAGCCGTCTTTGCAAAGGATAGAGGTCGAGATTACGAATCCTGGTTATCGCAGATTTCTGCCGCCGAAGCGACCTCCAATCTATCCATCACCGCCGTCTGAGGGTAAAATTTCACTTAGTGAGGGTCGTGTAGACGCACAATGGAAGGACTTCGCGTATATGAATGCATTAAATCCTCCTGCTGTCCAAGATGATACTAGATCTAGAGACGAAGGAGACAGATATTTCAAACGTGAAGTCTGGGTTGAAGGGTCAAATTTCTGGGATAGAGCTGTGCGGAAGAAAAGAACTGATTCGATGGACGTGAGTCCTGCTGTAGCTCCTCTAGCGGGGGCAGCCTTTATCGACCCATTCGAAGGCGTGCGCCCCAGCACAGGCGTAGAGAAAAATCGTGGCGACAGCGAGTTTGGAACATCCTTATCTACAGCTAAGCCAGTGGCTTCGAAGGGAATCTCCTATGTATTTCTCAGCCCTTGGGATGGCCGTTGTGAATTCTCCACTGGCGGCGGTGGCCGAAGCTTGAAGTGCAGACACACTCCAGCTTCCACTCCAGGCAGCCGCCCGCACCAACCCGCCCCCGTGAGCGAGTTGCGATTTAACCTCCCTGCCTCTGCGGTCCTCAGTAGCGCCACCAATAACCTCGGGGCTCAGACCCCAGTATCCTCAGCCTCCTCACTATCCGCCGGAGGATCCTCGAATGGGAGTAAGCGCTCCTCCATTTTCTCTGCGTCTGGCTTAAAGAAGCATCTTCGTCCTCCCACCCACCGTGCCACTAAATCTATGTTGACGGTACCAACGGTATCCATCAATAACAAGGATGAAGACACGCTCTTCCGCTCTGACGACGATTACGCAGATAATATCAGTGATCTAGAACGCGGGTTCCACAGTCTGCTAGCGCTCGGAAGGGAGAAGGCTGGTGGTGGCGCTGGAGGGAAGAAGGCGAAGTTGGGGAAGTTGATTGTCAGTGACGAGGGGTTGAAGATGTTGGATCTTGTGGTAGCGGCGAATGTGGGGGTTTGGTGGAGGGCTTGGGGCAAGGTTTGAGGGGCCCTGAGGTGTTGGAAATTGTGTGTTTTATAAGCATAGCATGGCGGAATTGTTGCAGATGGGAGTATTTCGCCTTAATATCAGAGATGGCATGGGATATTGATATCACTCAAGCATTTGAATTTTAGACTTAGACACCATATCCACTCTAACCCCCCTATTTTTATAAGTGGAGGGGATGTGCTGTAGCATACCCGGACTAAATAGAAAGCGAGAAGCCGAAACGCTAAAATCGAACAGTTGAGTGAAATGAGAGCGAAGTGAGGAGCGAGAGTCTGTTCTCTCAGCTGCCATGCTAAGCCAAGAGGAAGTGGGCAATCGGAACCAAGAAGGGCTTTATTGAAAGAGCCAGAAAGCTATTAAATAAAACAGATCCTGCGAATCGAAAGGGCATAGTTGCTGCATAAATAGATAGATGGGGTGCTCCGTGTGAGGAAAATCTAAACTTCCAGAAAAATCGCTCCACTATGAACAGTTCAAGTGAGAGACCATTGTCACGATCGATCATCGTCTCCACTCTCGTACCCGCTCGCGTCACTCTCATCGACACCGCCAGCTGTTGCAGCTGAACTATGCAAGCCTCCTTCGTCGTTATCACCTTCCATCACTTCATCTGCATCCGGGTCCCTAGTGCTCTCGTGCTTATGCAACATGCTCTCTCGAGCCCTGGCCTTAGCCCTATCATCATGGACGCGCTTTGGATAGGGGAGGATGAAATTGATAGATGATGAATTATCTGATGACTCGGCGGAATCTTTGGTGCCGGAGCAGGGGTTATCGCAGATGTTGTTGTGATTGAATGATGATTGCGAGGGGCTAGTTAGAGCAAGACCGCCGACACCGATGCGGCTACTACTGTAATTTGAGTCGCTGTTGGTGTCGCCTTCGGAGGATGAGTGAAAGAAGTATGACGGTGGTGGGAGTGGGGATGGCGGGAGGTCGATGCGGGTTGCGGAGAGAAGTTTGTGGGTTATGTGAGGATTGAGGGGGAGGGTTTGGGTTCTGTAGAGGTTGAGAGGATCGGGCGTTGAAGAACGGAGAATTGCGCGGACTATCCTCTGAATGCGGGAATTTGGCGTGGATTGGGGGTTTTGAGGCGATGCTGAGTTCCCCTTAGTGATTGTGGATGATACGTTGATTGCGAAATTGTCACTTGGATGTACTCCGCCCACGCCTGAAGCCTCAAGCTCGATTGGCTGAACGACCTCTTCGTTGTGGTGAGCGAGCAGTTCGGGAGAGAGGTTGAATCTCGATAGTACGGCTATGTTCTCTTCAAGTACCTTGTCACTATCTTTGTCTGAGTCACCATCTTCTCGGTCAATGGGACGAGAGGCCGTAAGTGGGTGGGAAAAATCGGATGAACTAGACGCAGTTTGCGCCACTGATGGACGTGAACAGCCCAGGACTTCCTCTTCAGGCGCGGGGTGAGTGCCAAGTCCATTTGGCGCAGGGCTCGAACTACTGGGTGAAAATGTACTTCCATCCCCGCTTAGATCGGTGCAGAAATCAGCCCCACTGAAAAATATAATTGGACCATCTTCTGTCCGGTGGACCAGCGACCGACTACCCTTCGATTTGTCGTTACTAGATATTCGACCCTCTGCTCGGCTATCCTGCCCCGACGATATGTCAGCAAACTGAGATGAATGGGCAGAGTATGAGTTCTCAAGACTTCGGTATCCGTTGTCTTCATCGTAACGGGCGCCATGAAAGAAGAGCGGTCGGTAATTGAATCTATCGTTCTTGGGCGCACCACGTCGCACACTTTGCAGCTCGGATTCGGCGCTATTGGAAGATCCAAAAGACGGCTTTCGCCGTTTTCTCACATGGCCGGGAGCGTTGGAGAGGGGGAAATTCTCTACACCAGGTCCCTTTTCGCCGTGACTCTTCCGCTCATACAGCCCATGCTCCAATTTCCGCCTCTTTGGATCTTCCCCGTCCCCGGTGGGCTGCTCCTCTGGAGAATCCGAGCTACTTCGATCTATACCGCTGATGCCGCTATCATTTGTCACGTTCGTGCCTTCAGTGCCCCCTCTCCATCTAATCTTCCGTCCATCGGGTGATAATTCCAACTTATCACTCAGGTTAGTGATGGCTTTCCGGACAAATTCGGGAGTTACATTAATAGTGTGTAGCTGGGCCATATTAATGAGAACGTTGAGATACACCCAGCCCTCGTCTTCCTGAAGGGATAAATCCGGATTCCGCTTCGGAGAGCATACACCAAGGTGACGCAAATAATCCATGTTTTCAGCCGGGTATTGTGCACGACCTGGGTCTAGATCTAGTGGCCGCGTGGGCCGCTGTTCCTTCAGCTCCCTTGAATCCGGGGAATCGGCTGGACTGGAACTTGTCTGCCTTGGAGCTTTGTCCAGATATGGTGGGGCCGGAGACCATACAGCGTCTTGGTAGTTACTCAAGGAGCCGGTCGTGCCCTGAGCGTCAGTCGGGATGATGCTTGCCTGTCGGAGGCCTTCTCGTGAAGATTGGTGTCGGCTTGATCCAGACGCATGCCTTTCAGCAAGTGCAGCTGACCGTGACACAAGCTCTTGCTGAATGAAAGGGTCGTGTCCAGCTGCGGTAGCTTTACGCCCAGTGAATAATTGTTCCAACCTCCGTACCACTGGCTTCATCTTCGCCCGTTCCGACATAGGCAAAGCACGTTTAGCAAAGCCCCAAGGAGCGAAGCCTTTGTGATGTGGCTGTGCTTTTGGTTGGTTGATTTTAGGGTTCGTATGCGGTCTATAAGATGGAGTTGCGGACGTGCGTCCAGACGCAGAAACCGAAGTGTACCCCGAGTCGTGAACTCTAGGGTCGAGTGCAGAGGCCGGACCGTCGGATATAACTAGCCCTGAGAAATCTGAAGCATGCTGCGAATTTGATGGCGAGGCACGAACAGGTGGGGTCTGACTGATACCTGCAACGAAACCTCTCAGTAGGTCCTCCAGTTCCCGCTTTTTAGTTAGCGGTAAGCCGTGGACTTTGATCTCGAAGAGCTTGTCTTCATCCAATTGAGGGCAGCGTAAAGTCTTGAGCCTTCTCAGTCTCTGCTTCAGCTCCTTGTTCTCGATCGTCAAGTCGTCAATGACGCTTCTAAAACCCTCGCTCTGGTCACCGACGGAAGTATTCATACGACTGTCCGTACTTTCTTCAGCGCCGATATCAAAACCAATTCGTCGACGGTGTCGAAAATGCATCCCCGCGTCAGCGTATACAGACTTATGGTTGACATGGAAAGGTGGGTCATCTGATATCGCATGTTAAAACGAGACTATCCAAATATGGGATTCGCGGGACACATACTATCAATAAATTCAGCCCTATCGGCGCTTTGTACATGGTTATTGTAATTATTGAACCAATTGATCGCGCTGGTGCCTCCGCTTGGGCTCGAACTTCGACTACCGGACGGATCTCGAGAGTCGCCTCCAGTGTGTGCAGGATTCAACTGCGCTCCAACAGCTTTCCTGTCCATTCCTGCTCGAAAACGCCCTTGATCCTGTCCTCCATTACCATTTCCGTTCCCACCCATCCCTGAGTCAGCACTTCCTTCTGTGCCGTTTGACACAGGGCGATTGCTTGACCGACAGGTCAGCAGGGAGTCAGACTTTTGAGGTGGCATGGTTGGTTCGGTGGAGGTTCGAACGCGTCCATCGTGGTGAGCTCCTTGGGCGAACATATAGCTGTGCGCGGTGAGCAGCGTCTTCGGATATTTGCTCTCCGCATATGCATAGTGCGAAGACAGCGTCTATGACCGCTCGCGACGGCGGAGGGGCAAATTCTGGCTTGTTTTTGGCCGTAGAGAGGCGTCGGGGGGTCTTTAACGCATACGGGCTGTTCAGTCGTCTCCGGCTTCTATGAACGTCAATATCGGGACGTCGATCGACCTGGATGGTTTCGAGACATAAGAAAAGGTTGTATCAGGCCACGCTCCTGATCTATTTCATCATAGAGAGAGAGGAGCGAATGCCCTTAGCAAACGAAATAATAGAGCAGCCTTTAGGGGGCGATCCGCGGCGAAGAGATGCCCTTCCATACACACACCAACCAGGCTGGCGTCGCTGACTGCTGGCTCGATTGGCAGTTGTCCGAGGAAAGATTTAAAGATCCCCCAAAAAGGAGGACCGAAGTTCGTGCAGGGTTCGACTTGGGGGCTGGGACTGCATGGTTGCACTCCTCGCTTCTTATGCGAATTGCTGATGCCTTTGAAAGCTGGAAATCTGGACGACGAAAGAGACACCAAAAACTCGATTCGCGCAGAATGTCGCAGGGGGTGTGGGTCGTCGGGTCGCCAGATCGCTAACGATGTTCCGATCGCCGTGCCCGCCAAGCAGATCAGATCGCTGCCCCTCCAATCAGCTTTCCGAGGAAATCTGAGTAATCGGGCGTCACACAGAGGCCGCGACTGCACTTACGAAAGTATTCCGTGCGTTACGTCCATGGCGTTTTCCTGCGGGCGGGTCTTGGTACGCAGGCGATGGGGAAACCTCTGATAGAGTATGCAGAAACCTCCAATGACCATGCTAGGCAAGCCAAGGACAAGGCGTTTGCGGGGGGGGTGCGTGACAGAAAGGCCGCATTCCTGTTCCCCGTAACTACATACCGATGTCCAAACCCATCAACCGTCTCTTTCCTGTCCCTAGGCGAAGCCTTTCTTTTGGAACTTCTCCACGATCTCGATCCGAACTGCCTTAACGAATGGACCTGCAAGGCATGTGCTACAAAGTGCTCCCACACCGCACTTCGCACGAAGGCGTTTGAGCGTAAGCAGGTTTTTTATTTTCTTTTTCTGGCGTGGCGCAAACCCGATACGCAAAAAAGTAAACTGGCAATTCTTGCAGTAACAAGTACAAATACCCCGCGAAGGTTCTGGGCAGACATAGTCGAGAATCTCGAACCTCACCGTCCTAGCCGTGCTGCACGGTTTAACCTCGAGGCCCATAAGATCACGTCTTTGGCGAGTGCCGAACATGGTGACCGACGGCACTAGAAGAAGTCTATAGCGTCTGGAAGAACCTTGTCGGTATTTCCATCGTTTCCTACGTGATGATCTCCAAAGATCGTCGACGGAGCGAACTAGAGATATAAGCATACCAGCCCCGCCACAACATCAATCCTTATCGAAGGTTCAAATATGGCGGCTAGTGTGATCGACAGGTGCGACTAACAGCTGTGGCACCTATGGCGGTGGCAGCGCCTAAAGGAAAGGATCCTTCCTCAGCACCATCCGAAAGTTAATATCGGATTGTCAAAATCGCTTTAGTTACACAGCTTGAACCTCACCCACTAGAGGTCTCCTCTAGATGCATAGAAAACACCATGTGACGGCCTAGATTATCTAATTCTCTTAATCGAAAACTAGCAAGCGTTACACAATTGAGAGGAGATGTGGTTTCCCAGCTTATCAGGAATGCAGCTCACACCCCCCTTTAACAGAGACCAAGGACCAAAGAGGGGGGGGTCCTGTCCTGCCGGCAAGGCATCGACAGGGTTTCTTGGCAGCGTGTCTGATACTCTGCCGCTTCCCAGCATTGTTGCCGGCACGATCATGGGTTTGGTTATGAAAGTATGGCCGTGCTATACAAGCAACGCCGCACTGTAAAGCGTTCTCCAGCTCGTCGGCCCAGCTCACCAGTAACCTTTGTCAGAGATGTAGTGATCTTCATAGGTTGACGGCATCTCTCGGTTATTCCCGCCTCGAGAGACCTTCGATTTAGAGTGTGCCCTGGTCGGCCCGCAATGCGCGAGGCGTTTGAGTAGGAGGTTAATTCTCAGTGCAGCGTATGATTTCATCGTGCATTAACATTAGGATATGGCTACAACCACTTCCAATTTCAGAGATGACAACATCCAAAAAAAGCTCCGGATGGTTGAAAGCTCTTGAATAGTCATTTCTCAAAGCTTTGAGGATTCTTATACGCGAATGCCTCATCCGCATTATCAGGTTTTCACAATCACAGCCGTCGACCGCGATCGCGGAAGCCAGGCGGCTAATCGTTTCTTGAGCCGTGTGCCTGTCACACACAACCGGACGGTTTGCTTCGGGATAGACGGCAGTCGAACGCGGAACATGTCCGAGCTTCCGCAGACGATCTTCCCGAGGCACTTTTGCGAGACCTCCGTTTTGCGGTACCTCGACAATGAAGAAGTGCATAATATCATACTGCCACTTGACTACCGTTCCATGAATCGTTGGTGTTAGCCGTATTTGAATTGAGGCTTCATTTCTTTCTTGTGCGCGCATTCAGCAGAAAACATCGTGAAGAAAGGCTCCGGACTTGAATCACCGCCATGACTTCAACAGCAACGCTATGCTTGCGTACCGCGGCATACTTTTCCAAATCCTCCTCGAGAGTATGCTCTAAGCCAGATATCGTGAATTTGAACCAATTCAAAACTAACACAAACCTCCTGGATAGCACACCCTTTTTGCGCGAACATTTTCCTCGTCGCCCCGCCACCATGAAATTAATAAAGTCCTCCCCTCGGCCGCTGAAGCTCTCAAGGACATGAAACCGCACTCAACCCTCCTAGCCGGAGGCTTCGGCCTATGCGGCGTCCCCGACACGCTCATCAACGAAGTCCACAAGACACCGCACATTCACGGCCTAGTAGCAGTGTCCAACAACGCGGGTGTAGACGGTGCGGGTCTAGGGTTGCTGTTGGCGTCAAAGCAGATCAAAAAGATGATCGCATCATATGTGGGCGAAAACAAGACGTTCGAGAGGATGTACCTTTCCGGAGAGATTGAATTGGAATTGACACCTCAGGGTACTCTCGCTGAGAGATGCCGAGCTGGTGGAGCGGGAATCCCGGCTTTTTACACGCCTGCGGCTTTTGGAACGGTCGTGCAGACTGGGGAACTACCGCTTCTACACAACCCTGACGGATCTGTAGCGCAGTATTCGCAGCCACGAGATGTTAAGGTATTCGACGGCAAGTGCTATGTCATGGAGGAAGCTATCAAGGGTGACTACGCCTTCGTGAAGGCCTGGAAAGCAGATAAGCTTGGGAACTGTCAGTTCCGCCTCGCGGCAAACAACTTCAACGGTGCTATGGGCCGAAATGCAAAGGTGACCATCGTCGAAGCCGAGCATATCGTCGAGCCTGGAGAAATCGATCCGGCGTCTGTTCATCTCCCAGGAATCTACGTGAAGCGGGTTATCCAATCGACGGCGGAGAAGAAATTCGAGAAGTACACCTTTGCTAAAGACCCGAATGAAGCGAAGAAATCCGCTCTAGGCACTGGAGACGCAGCGAGCAAGCGCGAGCGTATTGTCCGTCGTGCGGCGAAGGAGTTCAAGAACGGGATGTACGCAAATCTGGGTATTGGCATGCCCATGCTTGCTCCTTCGTTCGTTGATCCGTCCGTCGAGGTGCAGTTGCAGTCCGAGAACGGAATCTTGGGTCTTGGGCCGTACCCGGTCAAGGGCTCAGAAGATGCCGATCTTATCAACGCTGGCAAGGAGACCGTCACGCTCGCAAAGGGTGCAGCAGTCTTTGGCTCAGACGAGTCGTTTGGCATGATTAGAGCTGGCAGGATCAACTTGACCATACTAGGCGCCATGCAGGTTAGCGCTTTTGGAGATCTAGCTAACTGTACGTGGGGTGATCCAAATCACTCAAACTCTAACCACAAGGAATGTTCTAATCGTAAGATAGGGATGCTTCCCGGTAAAATAAAGGGCTTTGGCGGCGCTATGGACTTAGTCTCAAACCCGCAAGCAACAAAAGTTGTCGTGACAATGGAGCACACCGATAAGAAAGGTAACCCTAAGATTGTTAAGCAGTGCATCTTCCCGTTGACGGGCAAGGCCTGCGTTTCTCGCATCATTACTGAACTTGTAAGTTTTATTGCCCCTCTCCCCTAGACAGCCCTTGGCTTGGAGCTACGACTGATGTAGGTGGTCGGGGGCATAGTGTGTCTTCGACGTGGACTTCTCGAAGGGCTTGGTGCTCATCGAGATCGCGGACGGCGTCACAGTCGACGAGGTAAGAGCGAAGACGGAAGCGCCGTTCACAGTGGCCAACGATCTGAAGCCTATGTTGTGAGGACTCCTAGGCCAAAGAGAAAAGTTGTAATTCGTTTGCCCTGTAATGGCCGCCACGGTGACTGGATCTGAGGGGTGCCTCATTATCGGTTGAGAATTTGGCTTGCCTGACTTGTGTCCGCTTCACATCATAGACGGCGTGTCCTCACTGATTGGCGTCGTTGCGTGAACTTTCCGCTTCTTGCATAGGGTTTGTTCCTTCAAGAACGAAACTGTTAGAGCATTTGTATATACAACTTAATACTGGGTATAGATTTGCTGAGAAGACCGCTACTCCTCCACTCCGGCGGTGTGAAATTTGAATAGGTTTGGGGGGCAGACAAAACCCCCAAAAGAATCTGCTGACGCCTAAACACTCTCACATACCGCCAACCCTCTATTTGCCCGTGGCAATCCCACCAATGACCTAATGATGTTTGAAACTGGGAGCGGTGTTTGTAATAGAGATAAAGTCTCACAGCAAAGCAGGTCAGGCATACACAAGATCGCCGGCTTTCACGGGCACTGCTGGACTCCAACCATGGACTCGGGACACCGAAGTTCCAACTCCCCGGTCCTGTCAAGTGAGTCTCGACGAGGTCTTACCTTCCTTGTCCGCCCTAGTTCCGCCTCATCAACTCTCGGGCCTTAGAAAAGCCTACAAAATAAAGATCTCTGGGCAATGGACGGAACCTCAAACAGAGCCACTAGAACTAGGACAACAGCTAGTAGCACACCCCACCCCAGGGTGAGACTTCAGCCGCGCCCTGCTTGGGTGACTTATTCTGGGAAGCCCTTCCTGCGTGTCGTTTCTTAGCTCCTGTAGCTGGTGAGCTTGGGTACCTATTAGATCGAGAACGAATTAAAGCCGGCTGTAAATCCTGTGGTGGCGAGGTCCATTCCAGGACATCGGTGAGCCTTTAGGCTCGGCGGCGGCGGCTTCTCCACCAAAGTACTGGGGGAAAGAAACAAGAAGATTTGGTGGTCGTTGAGAGGCTTAGGATGGCGTAGTAGGGCATTCACGCGAGAAGACTAACGCGTTTCCCGCCCGCTCACTGTGAAAAGGCGCATTATCGAAACAAATTAGAATAGAGTGTTGACTGGTGAAAGATTAATATCAGGGCCCACTGCGGCGTGGTTGAAAGACAGGGTTTCCCGGTACTGTTGCACAAGTTTTGGCTGCCTAAAGCGGACAGAAAAATGCTAATTGAAATACTTGGAAATTTGAATCAATAGAAATAATTCAAAATTAACTTTGTATCAGACGGGCTGTGAAGTCGGGCATGACAAATAAAACTCGAAACCCGTCGAAATACATGCGGTTGAATTCTAGAAGGTCTCATACTGACTGACGCGCAAGCTGTAAGAGTGCCTCGCCGACACTCTAGGTAGCAGGCTAACGAACGAGACAAACGGCGTCACGCGACCAATCACTTGCACCAAGCGTGCGTACACTCATGCGGATGGCACATGCTCGCGATAGCCTCATAAACAAGTATTTGGTCAGTGCTGTTGTATGCATGAGTTCCGTATGGCGATGTCGGAAGAAGTTGTTTGTCCAGGCAGGCCTGGGATATCGAGTCTGAAGTGTTGATATAGCCGAATAACTTCGTTTCATTGGCGACCCGGCGGGCGCGGAACGAGAGAAGGCCTGAACCTTGCATCGACAAGGCAAACTGCCCTAAACTGTTGCCTTAACGTTACAGTAGACGTCGTCTGGCAAAGGGCAAATGTTTGCTGTCATGATTCTCGATGCCCTCGGGGAAAACAACACCGCTCCTCGAGTCCTCACCTAGGCCCAGAAAACGCCTGAGACGCGGTTTGACTGTCGCCGCCTAGCTCTACTGCCAGATTGTATATTGTACTCTATTTGCCGTCTAGACGCACTGATTGGTCTATCCTTCTCCAATGAGGTCATTGTCGATGACTTACTGAACACTGCGAGGCAATAACGACCTAGGCAACGCTGTAGTGTTACTTCAGAGCTGGACCTGGCCAGTGTAATGATGTCGATGCTTATAGCAGCAATGCCTCAAAGGCCGAAGATCATCGATGGAGCCCGTAATGAATTGCTTGCTTGTATCTGGCCGTCCCATCTACTGGGTTGCGCAGAAAATAACCGAGCGCATGAAATGCTTGCACGCAGGACGCATAGCGGGAAGAGGAAGAAGCTATGGGAAGGGACGAAGAGGGCACTGCGGCAGGGTTCGTTGCCAAATACGCGTTGTTGACCCTGCAGCTCCTTCGATTGGGCAGCTGATGCACAGGATGGGTCATATCGAGCAATCCTTGGGTTTAGTGTCGGTGGTGCGGGTCCAGGGCTGCAAGGATTCTGCAAATGGGGGTGTGTTGTGTTAGAGACCACCTGCGCAAGCGGTGCGCTGCAGGAGTCCTCAGCTTCCCCGTTTAGTAGCCGCCTCTACGATCGCCCTGCGCACTCACCTTTTGGCTACTAGTACGGAGTACTGCGTACTGTGGTTGCTGCTTCAGCCCCATAACTTCAACAGCACGCACGGAGTATATAAGACGTCTCCGAAATCTGAGAAGAAACCCATATCCGACTAAAAAGCAAATTATACACAAGCTCCCTAAGCGTGGGCATGAGTGCGTTCTCGAAGCGAGGAAGACTTGCAGCTTGACTATTTGAACGGTCCCCGCAAGTCGCTAGGATGGAGGAGGATGGTGATGTCAAGCGCATTGGGGTCTCTGAAGTTTATGCTGCAGAGAATCCCGAAGTCGAGTAAGTCGAGAGATAGGAGGGAAATATTTACAGGACATATGCGCTAACCTGTGACTCTAGCATCGTATTCGTGCATGGCTTAATGGGACATCCGTATCGCACATGGACAGGAAAGAAGTCCAACGTCTTCTGGCCCGTCCAGCTATTGCCCAAGGACTTGCTGAGGAAAAAAGATAATGTCCGAATCTTGGTATATGGTTACAATGCCGATGTGTACGCATACGGCGGCAGCAATACAACCTCAGACAAGATACACAACCATGCTCAAACCCTGGTTCAGACGTTATACGCCAATCGCGCGGTATGTGTACATCATTTGCGGTATTTTTGTGAAAGCTAACGGCGCGTATGTAGCTTGAGGAGGGATTCGAACGTCCGATCGTATTCGTTTGTCACTCTTTAGGTGGTATTATAGTGAAAAGGGTGGGTACCATAGTCATGATCTCGTTTTGAAGGCGTTCACTAATAGAAGTATAGGCTCTGCAATACTCTAGGAGCATCACGGCCAAACAGACCGAACATCTCCGGTCTATATTTGTATCTACCTATGGCATTATATTCTTGGGTACACCACACCTGGGATCTGACACCGCGAAGATGGGCAAGATGCTGCAAAATATAGCTAGAGCTATGATTCCTAGCAAGATGATGGACTCCCAACCGCACCTTGTTGGTGCCCTCCAGTCGAACTCAGAAACACTACAAAACATCAATCTAGAATTTGCTCAATTTCAGCGGCGATTCCGCCTATACTTCTTTCATGAAGCACATAAGACGAGCTTTGGGGTTACATCAGACTATGTATGAGAATTGGCTTACTGAAACTTGAGAACAAGCGCTGATGTCCAACAGATTGTGGACGAACCATCAGCGTCGCCTGTAGTGGACGGCGCCGAATATGCTGGTATCGAGGCAACCCACTCTAATATATGCAAATTCGATAGCAAGAACTCGCCGGGCTATGATCTCGTGGCTGAGGCTCTCCAGCGTTATGCAAGCAAGGAATCTGTCGCTACCATTAAAACCCGTTGGCAGGAGGACAAGAAGTCCCTTCAAGAGTTTAGAATTGCTGAGGCTAGAGAGGCGGTCTCCTCTTATTGTGAGCCCCACATGCCTAGATTAGTATATGATGGCGTTGCTAATATTATAGCCAACGAGAATGACACTGCTCAAGCCCATCCATCACCACATCTTCATGCAGAGCAACATCTAATCACCTCAGGACCCCCACATGGTACGTTGAAGGCTTTACCTGCTCGTGAGTCTGCTTCTAGCGTTGAGTGGCAGTTCGAGGGAGTCGATGAAAAAGATACGGAGATGGCTGAAGCTTAGGCATCATGGTTGTTGGGGGAGTTCAGTTATGCTTTTTGCTCGCCGACTTTGTGTTCGTCTTGGCTTCCACGTGTGCCCCCAACTTTTGAAGCGTTTGATCTTTTTACCTAGCTCGAATAAAATTTCAGTTGCGTCCCCAAGTCAGGTTTCGCTGATTCTTTGTCCCGTAGTCGATCCCACTCCTGCTCTTGACCCTTCGCCGCCGCCTAAAGACCTATATACCGATGAGCCTCTTTTCGTTGTCCCGCCAGATTTCACCCCAAACTCTTTGTTCGTCGGAATGCAAACGGAACTGGTGGACCTGGACAAGTTATTGTTTGACTCTAAAAAGAGAGCCGAGGGCACAGCGTGTGTCCTTCTATGGTGCTTGGCAGGTGGTGGGAAAACACACCTGGCTCGGCAGTATGTTTACAGCCACCGGCAGAAGTTCAGAGGTGGTGTCTTCTGGGTCAGCGCCAAGTCACTAGAGGAACTAGTTGATGGCTTCTGGCCCATCGCCCAGAAGGCTGCCCTCAAAGGTCTTCGAGATCCTCGGGGATTTTCTTCTCAGCAAGAGATAGAAGCCTTTATAGAGCCGGTCAAGGACTGGTTCGAGGGTCGAGAAGAATGGCTACTAGTCTTCGACGGAGTCAGTGCGGACAGAGATGGCGATCTCACCGACCTTCGCAGATTCATTCCAAACCGACCAAATTCGAGTATTATCTATACTTCTGTCGATAGGACATTGGCACGGAAACACCTTCTCCTGAGCCCTGCGGCCTTGAAGATTGAACAGCTTAAGGCACTTGACGCTCAAGACCTATTGTTCCAAGAACTCGACATGAGCAAGCCAAGCCAAACGGACAAGAGCAACGCAACCGACTTGGTACAGAAGATGCAATCTCTACCTCTCATGATTCATGCTGCAGCTCGTTATATGAAGACCACTGGTTTACCTCTTAAGTCGTATCTGAAGTCATACTCCAAAGGCAAGATGGAGGTGCCTGAGCCGTATCAGAGGATTTTTGAGACTCTGAAGGGTTCCTTCTTCGAGGCTACGAACCTCATTAGCATCCTCTGTTTCTTCAGCAGTCACACGCCCGTTGAGATGCTGCAACTTGGAATTAGGATAATGCACACATTTGGCTACCCTGTCAAAATGATGGATAAAACTGGAGAAGACCTCAACAGGACGATTGGGATCCTCATAAAATACGCCCTGGTTGATCGCAACGAACCGGATGATTGCGAAAGCGGCCAGAGCCACCAGGAACCGCAGCACGATATGCTCAAGATGCATACTGCTGTGCAAGACTTTGCCTGCGAATTTCTTGCGGGGGAGAAATTCAAATGGCTTATCCGCGCCGTTAAGGTTTTTTGCCGATCATACAGCGAAGCAGATAGTCGGATCAGAGGCAAGAGAGGCGTTGGCAAAATCAGCGATTATCATCAATACAAAGTTCATGGGCAACGACTTGTACGGCATGTCCATCGGTATGAAAAAGACCATCGGGAGCTTGACATTGTTCGGCTTGAACTCGAAAAGACCATGGAAAGGATAACACTCGAGATCCAGAAGAAAACTCCCAGCTCATCTTTGGACATCATTTCTCGACCGGACGGGGAGCCCTTCCCTGTCTCGGTCTTCGATAGGTCAAGCAGTTCATCAAGCTTGGGTCCAGAAACCCCGCCAGCAAGGGATATGTCAACAGTATCGACGTGGGGCCTTGAGCCAGGTAAACCTCATGTCGAGTCGCCGACCGCTATTATTACAGGACATCTCTTGGATAATTCCATGGAGCATAGCCAGCTACTTGCCGTTCCACCATTTACTAGAGACGATGCGGGTTATGCCTCTGACCGTGACGAGCCTGGACATTCTTCAGGGACGACCCCCACAATCCCTCAAACAACTCCTCGACCAGAACAAATGGATGTTCAAGATGAAGGATGGGAAGAAGTGACAAGGAGGAAGCCTAATAGACCTAACGACCGACCGGAAATGCACAGGACCATCTCTGATAGATACAGGCGCAGATATACAGACAGAATAGGAGCGTGGCGAAACATTGCCCCTTCTACGACTGACCCTCGAGTGAACAAAGCTACCGCAGAAGGCTTAGTCACAACGAGGCCCCTTCCACACAGAACGGGCAGTGTAACGGGAAACTCGGCCGCTCAAATCGCTTTATCAAAAGCCTTTCAGAAAACTAGTCCTCCAGGATCATCTCGGGGAGGAGGGTCAATTTGGGGCAGAAGAAGAGAATCGGAGCATTCTATCGATTCTGCGTCGCTTCCACCTTCTACGATTAAGCACACATCATATGCTGCTGCCCTTACAGGCTGCTCATCTACAGATATGCGTCGTGGACCTTCTGCGCCAGGGTCTTCAGGCAGCGGCGGGGCTCCGCACAGTCCTACTGCGATGCGACGGGACCGGTCGAACGAGAGCGCGCATAGCTACAACAGACGCCCACCAACATCCTCGAGCCCGCCGAGTCGCTCAATAGTTCAGTCTGCTCCTCCGCGGTCAGCTGGCTTGCCACTTCCGCCTGACGGTAGGCACTACGAGCATACTACCATGCCGTCGCCAAGGCTTAGTTACTCGAACCCCATCCATTTTTCTGATCCTACTCTCCGCACTCTCCCCGGTCTAGGAAATTACAGCGATAGAATCCAGTATGGGGACGTGTATGGCCGCGCACATCTATACGGACCAAATCCTGATCCATTGCCGTACACACCAATTCCCGGTCCTCTGAAGCGAGCTGTGCCGCAGGACTTTCGAGGCCACGGTCAGTTTGATGAGCAAAGCGCAAATCACTACAACCCTACATCATCCCCATCGATGCACTACGGCCATCCACCCTCTACCAATACATATACTACTGGGCAATACCTAACCGGCTATTCAAGCCAGCCAATGTCCAGACACGTTTCCAATCAGTCAGTAGACATGGTTCGCTCTGTTGCGGACACCGAGCCAGCTAGATTCCCGCCAGAGATGTCGCCACCGCTTTATACACGTGGATTAGGCATTCCTGGAGAACGAGAACGCCACGTAGATGGCGCACCAGTAAGGAAATCACCCAAGTACGCATTTGCCGAACCGTCGGGTGCGGATATATCTCCCATTCCCAGCCCTACTGCAGCCTCAGGCCAACGCTTTACCGCAGATCAGGCGCTCAGGGGAATGGGCGAGTGGGCGGACGAGAGAGTCCCGTCTCCACCACCGCTACTTGGTGAACACGGACGTCACAGCTCAGAGAGAAACAGCGGCCCTGGCATCAACAAAGGCGGCAAGATCGTCCAATTTGGCGACGCGGCGTCTGTGGATGTCACGGCCAAGTCCGCACAGCTTTACAGAGACAGGGAGCAGCAGCGCTTCGAGAATGGCTATTATCGACTGAATGCTCCACAACAGGGATCTCTGTATCCTAGGTCTCCGTATCCATCACATAACCTTATGCCAAGAACAACGTCAGATATGGCTAGTATGACGGATGGTAGGCCCAGAGGCGTGTCTGCCCCCGGAGAGGCACCACCAGCAGGGCTAGGTATAAATGTAGATTTCCCGGATGATGGAGTCGAGATGCAGTACAATAAAACCCGAAGTAGGAATCAAGAGGGAAACGCACTACATCTTGGACTCGCAAACAGACCGCTCAATTAAAGGATGTGTGATAGGCGGCGTTAGGCTTTTTGTAGGAGTTTTGTTGAGCCGAGTAGATGCTTTCATCTACGGGGTATTAAAATAGGTCCACCTTAAGCATGTTTCCACCTGCGTATATCCTGCATCAGCATCGGCGAGGGATTCAAAAAGCGGAAAGGCATATATGCTGTGTGGGTTAGTTAGCATCATGTTTTGGGCGTTTTTGTTTTTCTCTCCTTTGCTGGAGTCATTTACTAATAACGAAAGGGGTCGAGTTTCTTCGGCATGATAAATTGTGGTTCTTTGGTAGATAGAACTTTGACTACTTTTGCTATCCCTTTTAAGGAGGTAAGACCGAATAGGTTTACGGCAGGCCTACAAACTCTGCTCAATGTTAGGAACAATCAAATGCTGTTGTGGATGACATTTCGAATCGACAAAGACCTGCAACATATAGACTTTATAAAGCTTTCAATTCACCACTAATGGCCCTCGGGATTCTGCAGAAAAGATTTGGGTTAAATGCACGTAGTAAAGCATATCATAGTCTAACATTTCCCTGTACCATAAATTTTCAGGCACAAATGACCTAAGGAAAAGGAACTGAGGCCCGCCCCCTTTTCTCGCCTCCCTCTTCCCTCCTTAAAACACTGATGGAAACACCCCTTAAATCCCAGCCTTTCCTCTCGCCTCTGCGGCAGCTCCTTTGGCCTTGCCAGACGCTTCTGCAACAGTTCCTTTAGCCTTGCCTGCGCCTTCTTGGGCGTACCACTTCGCTTCCCCGGCGACCTCGCTGGAGCTTCGGGATTAATTAGTTGGTCTTGGAGAAGCTTCCCGTTGTATCTGTTCCAAAGAGTGTACTCGGTGAATCAAGCCAGTGACTTTGCGAATTCTTGAACAAGATAATTCAATCTCTGGATACCGCAATACAACGCTGATTGAAAAGGCTATTCCAATTTTTTTTTTTCCATTATTAACTAGTCAGTGCGGTTTCGCATGCTATATCGAAGAAAAGAAGTCGAAGCTAGTCTAGGACATGTTGATAAGTGCAGTAGCGCCTTAATGTGATGTTGAAAATTCCCCAAGTAGAGTCGCACTTCCGTGATGAATCATGTAGAAGCTTTTGTTGAACCACCAGTCTAATTCCCGATGATGAAGACCGGATGGAGAGGCAAGAACAGAGAAATTGACGAGGAAGGAAACCGAGATCTGACTCGCGTATGTTTACACAGGGAGTGGGAAGGTTGAGGTCCACTCAGCAATTTCCTTGCGCAACTTCAGAATCTCTGGGACCTCCCCACTAGCGACTTTGAGCTTGAAGTCCTTCATCTTGTTTGCTTCCTTGGGTAGAGCTGCCTGCACATCTTTCGTGATCTTGGTTAGTTGGTCGATGTAGTCAGCGACGCGTTTGAAGTCTCCCTCTCCGAAGCCTCGAGATGTCATGGCAGGCGTCCCGATACGGATGCCGCAAGGGGTGAGCGCGGACTTATCACCAGGGATGGAGTTCTTATTGCAAGCAATGTTTGCTTGTTCGAGGACAGCCTCAACGCGGGCACCGTCGAGGCCAAGAGGACGAAGGTCCAGGAGCACCATATGGCTGTCCGTACCATCAGAGACAAGCTTATAGCCTAGACGCTTGAACTCAACCTCAAGGACCTTGGCATTCTTGACGACTTGTTCTTGATATAGCTTGAAGTCTGGAGTGGTCGCCTGCTTGAGAGCAACGGCAAGGGCAGTGATCGTGTGGTTATGAGGTCCGCCCTGGTGACCAGGGAAGACGGAGAAATTGATCGGGTTCTCAAGGTCATAGAAAGTTTCCTTGCCGGTTTTGGGATCGGTCTTGCGTACGCCTTTGCGGTAGAAGATCATTGCGCCACGTGGCCCGCGGAGGGATTTGTGAGTTGTGGTGGTGACAACGTCCGCGTGTGGGAAGGGCGACGGGATCACGCCAGCAGTGATGAGGCCCGAAATATGAGCCATATCGACAACCAAATAGGCTCCACACAAGTCGGCAATCTTACGCATGCGTGCATAATCGATGGTCCGGCAGTAAGCGGATGTTCCAGCAACAAGGACCTTAGGTCTGTAGAGGAGAGCATTGGCTTCGAGCGCGTCGTAGTCAATTATGCCGGTTTCGAGATTGACTCGGTATGGGAGAGTCTCAAAGTACGTTGATACTGCTGAAATTCTATAGCCATGACAAAATTAGTACAAGGTCAGGGAAGCTCTGACACGTAGGTGGCCACCGCTAGCAAGCCTTACTTTCTCTGTGGTGTTTGGTATCCATGGCTCAAATGCCCACCATGCGGGAGATCTAGGCCCATCAATCGCTCATGCGGCCTCATGAGTGCCTGGTAGACTTGCAGGTTGGCCGGGCTGCCACTTAATGTTTGCACATTCACGCCCCATTTCTCCGGGTCCAGACCGAAAGCCTTGAGGGCACGAGACTGGCACGTAAGCTCAATGGTGTCAATATGCTGGTTGCCACCATAATAGCGTGCACCTGGATAACCCTCTGAGTACTTGTTTGACATAGGGGAACCAAGTGCATCGAAGACGGCGCGAGAAGTGAAGTTTTCGGAGGCAATGAGAACGATGGATTCGCGTTGACGACGAATCTCTCTGGCCTAGATTTGAATGCTAGTGAGAAATACTTCCTACAATAGAAAAACACATGAAGTATTAAAATATTCTTACCATAATCTCAGCAATTTCAGGATCGATTTCTTTCAGAGGCTTCTCTAGGAGCTGTGGAACGATGAGTCAATCGTTCTCTTTCGTCTTGTGCAGCTACTCCACTATTATGGGATACTTACGTCCTGATGGGACTTTGGTAAAGCGTAGGTAGCCATGCTGTGTGTTTCAACTCGAATTCCGCTGTAATTCAAAGTTAGGTGAGAGGCGGCGGGTAGTTCAGGAGCTGAAGGGTTGTAGATGTTTGTGGAGGAATTTTCGAAAGTTGTGCCCCTCGCTAGTGCCAAATTGTGATAGTTTCGATGCCCATGCCGATCACGGAGCTTTAACTGGACCCTTGGCACTGTGACAAAGGGTTATGCATTTGGATAGTAGTATCGAATTGCCTTACGGGGAAGCACCGAGATGCTCAATTGATGCTATCGCGACTTTCTCTAATAGTAGGAAATGCCGCAGAATAAGCGGTTGTGGAATCTATAACCCATTTTTCCTGGGCGATGCAACCTCCCAAACGCCAATTCAGACCGATGATAAAGACCGAGCATATCACCAAGTCCCAAGAGTCAAGTTATTCCTTGAACAAACTTGACGATACGGGGACAGTGATAGAGTGATTTGTGGTGCAATTGTACCGTGACCCATGGCGTCAGTGTGATGTCGCCATGACTTCCCGTGCAATTCCCATTCGAGCCAGAACGTCCTTCAGTCCAATTCCATTGTTGTTGTTGCTGGCCCGGCCTTTAACACGTCCACCAGCCCTCTGAGGACCTCCCTCTGCTTCTTGCACCTCTCTTCCAATGCCCGAATTTCCTCCTCCTGCTCGTCAATTCCTCTGTCGAGATCGCTCAACCCTTCTACAGCTGCACGAGCCTTTTGTAGTCGCAGTTTGATAGATGTTGCTTCTACTGCTAGATGTTGTGGGTCGAGAGCCGGCGGTGCGTCGGGAGATGTAGGCAATAGCTTTGACAAGAGCGTATGCAGTGGCGGGAGGATATCGAATGTTTGGGGCGGAGGCAGGGGTGGATTCTGCGGATCGGGAGGAGCGGGTGTGCCGGTGGAGGGCCGGGGAACAGGGCGGGCGGGAAGTGTGGTCGTCGCGCCCGTAGTGGGTGATTGGGAGGTGGAGGGCATCTCGAGGGTTGTTGAGATGAGGTTTAGGTAAGAGCGATGAGTGGTTGGCGGTGGACGGTGGACAGGGTTGTCTTATCGAAATGTGACGTCGCGTGAAAGGTCAAATTTTCGGCGACTTTGTTTTTGTAGCTAGTTAAGGTGGGATGCCCTATTTACCCCTCCATCAGCTCCAATTCCTCACCAGGTAACAACGTCGACTAAGAAACTTTGATACAGCTCGACCTAGGCTCAGAAAACATACTGCGGGCTCAAGAGCATTCTATTTACACTTCTTTTTAGTCATTTACGGCAATTCATTGGATCCAGCCCGAACAATTCCGAATAATAAATACCCGTCAACAGCTCCCCGAAAATCTCAACAATAAGCATTTACACATTTCAACGCAAAGATGGTCAAAGTAGATCACAAAGCAGTCCTGAGTGAGTTACTGTAATCTGAATACCTGTTCTATCACTTGCACAAGCAATTGACATGTTTGCGCTCCGTAGTCGTCATTGACGGTTGGGGTATCCCGTCTGCGGCCTCTCCCCCGGAGGGAGATGCAATTGCTGCCGCTGACACCCCCTACATGGATTCCTTCAAGGCCTCAGACTCCAAGACTGCCGAGGGATATACCGAGCTCGAGGCGTCTTCACTCGCTGTTGGGTTACCGGAAGGTCTGATGGGAAACAGTGAGGTCGGACACTTGAACATTGGTGCAGGACGAGTTGTTTGGCAGGATGTAAGAGAAAGAAGCCCTGGCTGTTGTTTCGTTTGGTTATTGCTTCTGCTCCGGGGGCTAATTTATGTGTGTTCTCTTAAATAGGTTGTGAGAATTGACGTCACACTGAGTAGGGAGGAAATGAATAAGGTTGAAAACATTCGCAAGTCGTTCCAGCATGCTATAGACGGGAACGGTCGCCTACATCTTCTAGGTCTTATTTCCGACGGTGGTGTGGTGAGTTTTTTCGCCCAGGGGGTAGTCAAAAGTAACACGATCAAACTAATTCGTGAGCAGCACTCCAAAAATGAGCATTTGTATGGCCTGCTCAGGGCTGCAAAAGAGATGGGCGTCCCGCATGTATACATTCACTTTTTTGGAGACGGCCGTGATACCGACCCCAAGTCCGGTGCCGGCTACATGCAACAGCTAATTGAAAAGACTAAGGAGATTGGTATTGGCGAAGTAGCGACAGCTGTAGGCCGCTACTATGCTATGGATCGTGATAAGCGGTGGGACAGAGTTGAGATTGCCTTGAAAGGCCTCATTAGCGGAGACGGTAGGCACAGCGATAACCCGGTAAGGGCAATTGAGGAGAGCTACGGAATTGGTGAGAATGATGAGTTCTTGAAACCCATTATCTTCGGTGGATCGGAGACGAGAATCAATGGTAAGCTGTACACCCAATCCTCTAGCAAATTCAGATTGTCCCTTACTAACCTCACCCCCAATTAGATGGCGACACACTATTCTTCTTCAATTATCGTTCAGATCGCGTTCGCGAGATCACGCAGCTTTTGGGCAACATTGACCGCTCCCCTAAGCCCGATTTGCCGTATCCGAAGAATATTCATATCACTACTATGACTCAATACAAGGCCGACTATCCATTCCCAATAGCCTTTGCCCCGCAACACATGGGTAACGTGCTGGCAGAATGGCTCGGAAAGCAGGGAACTAAGCAGTGTCACGTTGCAGAGACGGAGAAGTATGCTCACGTCACCTTCTTTTTCAATGGCGGCGTAGAAAAGCAGTTTGAAGGCGAAGAGCGAGAATTGATCCCTTCTCCGAAAGTTGCGACTTACGACCTGGATCCAAAGATGAGTGCACATGGGGTGGCTGATAAGCTCTGCGAGAGGATTAAGGAGGGCAAGTTCGAGTTCCTCATGAACAACTTTGCTCCTCCGGATATGGTTGGCCATACTGGCGTGTATAAGGCAGCGATTGAGGGCGTAGGGCACACAGACCAAGCCATTGGACAAGTCTTTGAGACGTGCGTGGAGGAGGGATACATCCTATTTGTTACGGCTGATCATGGGTAAGAACCCTCGAATATTGCCTGCCATAGGAATAGCTATCACTTACTAATATGATGTCCCAGAAATGCGGAGGAGATGCTGAGTGAAGAAGGCACGCCTAAAACGGCACACACTACAAATAAGGTTCCCTTCATCATGGCAAATGCTCCAAAGGGCTGGTCACTGAAGAAAGTAGATGGCGTCTTGGGTGATGTGGCTCCTACAATCCTTGCCGCTATGGGTCTTCCACAGCCTGAGGAAATGACTGGCCACAGCTTGCTTATTAAGGAATAAGTTCTTGGAGAAAAGAGAGTTATAGCGGTCCAGAAAACTCCTTAAGACCACGCTGTCTATATGATCCTTATCTATGTCTGTATCTCTTCTCTTTTTTCTCTTGAAGTCCTTACTCAGCCGGTAGAGATAGAGTTTGTAGAAAAATTAAAGAGGGCAGTTGCTAGTAGATCATTTGGCCTATCCAAGGCAGAAGCCCTGGTAGCGAGAGTCGGGAAACCATGCAATAAGCAAAACACATCAGCAATGCATGAGATAGGTAGTAGTTCCGTGCTCCTTCTGAGTTCACACTGTTGTCCCACGCACATGTACTCATATACTCTTCATAGATCCCTGGCACCATTCCCACCGTTGACCACAACGAATTCTGGCTTATGAAATTGGGCAAAATCCATTAAATGCCCGATAAAAAGATCCTAGTGCTCTAACTTTCCATGAAACCCGGGTTGCCTCAACGGGAATATGTTGTCACTTTACTCCAGGCGCCGGAAGACCGGGGTTCGAAATGCCAGCGGGTTCATGCACTGGCAGCAGAAGAGTCGGCAGCAGACGTGACAGGAAAGTCTCCCAGCTCCTTGCGAACAGTTTTTTTGTTTCTGGGGTTAATTGTGGCTTTTTTCCCCCTTGTCGTGTTGGAGTTAAATGGATGTTTTGCTGGTGGGGCATGAGCCGGTGAGATAAGATTAGATTGATCTTTGGTGGGGCTTTTCGGAGCCGCAACAATAGAAAGTTTTTGCTACGAATGGGAAAAGCAGTTCTCGCGATAGGTTGGATTCCAGCGAGCCATGGCCCCCCACGACAGAGACTCTTCTCTGGACGATGCGGGCGACTACGCGGAAACTAATGTTCTCCTCGGGTACGCGTCCAAAGAGCTGACTGAAGACGCTGTGAGCCACTTGGGCGGGTGTCCAGTATGTAGCATTTACCAATTCCCGTCTATTTTACACAAACAGCTCATTTTTCTGTTTATACTAGTCATGGATTGATCCCAATGCACCAGCACCAGCACGCCTTGGTCGATGCAATTCCTGCAACGGGATGATGACGCTATTGCTACAATTGAATGGCGAGCTTCCGGAGGTGTTTCCGGGACATGAGAGGCGATTGTATGTTTTTGCGTGTCGAGGAGAAGCTTGCAGACGGAAAGATGGTAGTGTCAGAGCGTTGAGAGGCGTGAGAGTCACGGAAACCATAGAGGGGCCAAAGGTGGAGAAGAAGGGAGAACCGAAGCAGAAGGCACCGCAGCAGCAGAATATTGGAGAAAGTTTGTTCGGAGGAGCACAAAATCCCTTCTCTTCTTCTTCACCAGCGAACCCTTTTTCGTCATCCGCATCGGCACTACCAACAAACCCCTTTTCGGCAACCGTCTCCCAAGCAGGCTTCCCTCCGCTCTCTTCCCTCGCCGCAAAACCAGCCCAGAACCCTCCATCCGATCCTCTGCAACCGGAACAACCGCCAGCGACTCTCCCCGACACCTTCTCCTCAAAACTAAAACTCAACACACCACCAGCCCCACCACCACAACCAGAAGAGCCCTTCCCACTCACGAAATCCCTCTCGGCTCCTTACCCCCTCTACCACCTCGACGCCGACTACGAGACTCTCTCTGCCGAAGAAACACCTGTCCCACCTACCAATCTCCCTACTCTCGGCGACACAGACGATACTCCTGGCAGCCGAAATACGAAAGACGAACCCTACGAATCACCCCTTGACAAGCCATTCCAAAAATTCGCTGCTAGACTAGCTCAGAACCCATTGCAAGTGCTGAGATACGAGTTCAAGGGCCAGCCCTTACTCTACAGTAAGACAGATGCTGTGGGACGCCTTCTTTCATCCGCCTCCTCATCCTTGTCGGCTTCGACAACAGGTATACCGAGATGTGGGAATTGCGGTGTAGGAAGGGTATTTGAATGCCAACTTACACCGCAGGCGATCGTGGAGCTGGAGGTTGAGGAGGAAGGGTTTGAAGGGATGGAGTGGGGAACTGTGATAATTGGAGTTTGCGAGAAGGATTGTGCCCCTAGATGGGTGAAGGAGGGGCATGTGGGATATTTAGAAGAGTGGGCTGGAGTGCAGTGGGAGGAGGTTGGGAAGAAGGGTTAAGAACGAGGGCTACGGGAGCTACTCAGAGATGGTGTAGCCTTTCTACGATCTCCCAGATGTGGTCTAACAGATAGTGAGGTTTCATTGCATAGCGTTGAAGCCTACTGCTCTACGTAGAGATTTTGTATTAGACTTCATGGATTTCATGATACATGCATATGCTTTAACGCCTGGCACCCTTCCTTAGAAAGCCTTTGATATAGGAAAAGAATAGGAAGCTGAGAAGTGCATCCCATCTATCGTGAACCGGTTCTTTCTCTATGCGGGTTGCTCGTACGCCCGCCTAATCATTCGCGCAAATTCTACGAAAATTTATTAGCATCCACTTATCGAAGATCTGTTGGACGAAAAACTCACGATCAAACTTGACGTTCTCTCGAACAACCGTTCCCTTCGCCTCATTCTCCTTATTCAGCGGCACCCTAACCATTGGCACCCCGCCCTCTCCCTGCGGTACAACCTCCCACCCACAAACCTCAACCACGAACTTCTCAAACTCCGTACCGCGAAGCGCCAACCATCCCTCTAATACGGACCGTTGAATCTCCCTCACGGCCTGACTAACCGTAACGGCAATCCGCACTCTCATCAGCTCCTCGAATCCGCTGACGTCCGCCACCAGATCCGCATACAAATCGTCGCTATCCAGTGTCTGCCAGAACTCCTTATATTGTGCTGCTGCAAGATGGTTGGAGAGAACGTTGAGTTTCTGGACGGCTTCGGAGAGCGGGGCGTCGCCTGCAGCAGGGTTTGCGGAGGAGACGGCGGCAGGTGTGAGGATGTGAGGTGGTAGAAGGTGAAGGCAGAGTGAGAAATCGGGAGAGGGGAAGACAGTTAAGGCTTTGACGAGGATGTTGGTTATTGTTTCGTCGCGGGTTAGGTGAGGGTTGAATTGGTATCTTTGTGATTTGCGCAAGACCAGTTAATAAGGCTATCCTCGGTGTAGAGGGAGGGTGATGATATATGATAGAGGGAATATGGGGTTAAGTTCAGATAGAGCTAATAAAATCGCTTCATAAGAGGGAATGATTCAAGTTCCACTCATCAGGTAATAGGAAACGTTTGTCAAACGATCATCATTTATCGCAGGGGGACGACCACTCTAGTTTGACCGGGAACTCAGAAAGAATAGGACTTACAGTTTCAGTAGCGCAAGATTTGCGTAGCAGTCATACGTACGGTCTTCGCATTGTTGGTTCACATAGTCTTGAAAAACCGACGTCGTCTCCGGATTATATCTGTCTAGTCCGTTAAGAATGTTCTCGATGTGCTCGGGCCGGTCAGGCGCATAGTCAAAAGGTATTCCCATGGTTAGCTTTTCTTATGAGGAAGTAGAAGCGAAGAGGCTTGGAGCTTGAATGTCATAGTTCTCAAAGTATTTGAGGCTCGCGTAGGGCTTGACCTAAAGTGGGATTTTTGTTGGCCAATCAAAATGCTAGTACGTTTGTAAACTCGGCCGCACTTGATTTTAACCGCACAGGCGTCAAAAAGGGGCTTTTAGCTACGGGAGGATCTGGGGAACTGCTTTTTGGTATCTAAATATTAAGCGATTGCAGGACCGTTCAGCAAATTGGAATATCTATCGTTCTCACTTGCGGGTCCTACTGTAACTAGCATGGTGGTGACATGAAGACGGTTGTCGCAACAAAAGTACCGCTCCGCAAATTGCGTTGACATCTAACGTGCGCTCTACTTCCAGAAATAAGTTCTTACGGCTTGCTGGGTCTCCGGCGACATAGACAGCAGAAGCTGGTTGGCATCTACCCCAGCAGTGGCTAGAAGCCGCTTCGCCGAAGTGACCACTCTCTCCAAAGTCTGGCCCTGCAACGTCTCTGCCTCCAACGCCTGTACAATGCACATGAACATCTTAGGTGCCTGGGCAATGACCATCGGATTTTGCCTTCCAATTCATTCAGTACTCGGATGTTAAAAAGGAGATGCGTCCAGGGAGTAAACTTACTGATCGATCAACTGTGCCAGAAAAGAATATGCGTACGGTGCGGCTTCTTCGTCATTGACAACTGGAAGAGTGTTGATCCAATGTTGAACGACATCCTGAATATTAGCTACCTTCGAAGAATTGAAGTGTAGGATCTTCGCTATCGATGCGCTCGCATTCTCCGTGGCGAAAACGTGGTCATCCTCCCTAGCGTGAGCATGTGCGGTTACTTGGAAAAGTGTTGGAATCGCGGCGGCGACGAAATCAGACCAAGCCGGGCCTCCCTTATGCGCGGCAACTCCAACGCCGTATGACGCAGCTTGACGGTTCGCCGGAATGTCATCCCTCATACCATCGAACAGAGGTTGAATGATGTGAGTGTTGTAATTCCAGCTCTGTTCACCGCAGAACTCAAGAACGTCATCCATAATGCAAAGAGCCCACTGCCTCTGGGTTGCGTCTGGATTTGTGATGAAGACGTCATAAAAGTTGATGAGTCTCTCCCAATGAGGGAGAAATGTCTGGCCCTGGTTTTTGAAGATCGTGTGAAAAGCCTTGTTCATATCCGACAGCAGAGTCTGGTCGTCTTCGATGGCGAAAAGCGTCTCGTCAGACTCTTCTTCTCCTTCTTCTGTCTCTGTCTTGTCTTCCAGGCGTGCTTTCACGCGAACTTGGTACTCTTCGAGAGCAGATTTCGCAGCTTCAATGAAGACAGCCATGTGCTGTCCTGTGAGGCATCCCTTCCCAAGCACCTCAACCGATTCGTAGAAGCATTGATACATTTCTGCCAAAGTGTCCACAGCTGGTTCCGCACTAAGAACCTCGATAATCTTGTCAATTGTCTTCTCCCAAAGCGCAGCCAATCGCGGGGACCTATCCCCATGAGCCTTTTTATAAGCATTGAGGAGTTGTGGGACGAGCTTTGCAGAGGCCACTCGGACTGGGTCGTGGAAGAAGAATGCCAGGCCTGGTAAGGCAACTTTCTCCATGATATCCAGAACGTATGGTTCAAATGCCGCTTCGAGAACCTGGGCATAAACCACAAGCAGTTCAATAGCCATATGCTTATCGTCTAGAGTAGTGGTCTTGATACCTATAACCTTGCCCTTTAGAGGTACTAGTTCCCAGCCTTCCTCTTGTTCGACTTGAGCAACCTGTTCATCATCTTCTAAAAGTTGGATGTCGGCCTTGGCACTAGCGAGCTCTAGCAAAGGAGGCATGACAGCTGGCAAATAAGGTAAGAAGTCGGCTCCCATGACCCGGGCCATTCTACCCCAGCAGTGCATCAGATATTGCGACTGGGGGTCGTCGGCGTCAGTGATGCCTTCTGTTATGAATTAGCAAGAGATACATCGCAGGAACATGGCCATACTTACGTTGAACACCACCTAGGACCTGAACTAACTCCAATGCGTCCCGGCCGAGCTTCTCCTTTCCGACTGCCAGGGCTATAATCGTTAGCCTATTGTAATGTAATGAAGGGGTAAGTCTAACTCACCAATCAACGTTGCGCACTCCATCGCCTTTGCTCTCAGTAGTCTGAACTCTTTAGATTGCTCTTGCCTCAAAACACCAAACAACAATGGCATAAGCGTATCATAATAACGTCCGAAAGCGGCCTCAGCGGAATCTGCAATTGTGGCGATGGTCGAGAGAGCCTGCTCTTGAACGAATCGCTTGGGACTCTGCAACAATACAAGTAGATGATTGAGAAGATCGTCCAAATACGGCTCGAGAATTGATTTCTCTGCTTCTTCGCAAAAGTTAACCAGAGCAGCAGCCGCATGCGATTGAACTCTGGGCTCTGCGGACTCTAGAACTGGGATAATATTTGATAGCACAACTTGGTGGTACTTTTCCTGCATAGTACCTGCAAAGTCTGTACTCATCTGGCCGAGGGCATTACATCCAGCCCATCGCACTCTTGGATGCGGATCACGGAGGGCTGGCACGACTAGATCAAGAACTTTGTCGAGCTCTCCGACCATGAGGTCTCGACATCCTTCAGAGATTGCAGAAATTGCCATTAGTGCCGCATGCCGATCTCTCCAGGCCGAGGAGGTCATCATACGAGGAAGCCAATTGAACGTTGGAGCAAGAATAGTTTGGCCGCCGAGTTTGTTTGCCAAGCGGTCCATGCACTGTTCCCCGGCTACATGATTTTGGTCACTCTCATCGACATCATTCTAATAGCATGTTAGCCTGCCATTCACCGGCTTGCTTTAAGTCCAGCTTACATCATCTGAGTCATTCCACTCTGCGGCGTCATCATCATCCATTCCAATATCGGTCATCAAACTCAGACACTGGGTAACCATTTCATTCGTATACGACGCGTCTTTGCGGCACATTTGAGGCGCGTAATCTGCAAAGGTTGCCATCAACTCAAGGGCATTCTGCCTCGCTTGATCGGAGAGCTCTTTATCCTGCACAACGGTGATGCTAAATGTGACGAGGTTGTGAAAGAGGTGGCGGAACATCTTCGGTGCGATCTCTGCTAGATCGATCAAGGCAATAAATGCTTTGGTGAGCTGATCGGAATCTTGAGCCTCCTTAATCGGAGGAAGTATATTCAAAATCTCGGGTATCAAGGCATAGAACTTTTGCTGGTCTTTCTTTGAGATGGATCTGAAGAACGAGGCGAAAGCCTCCATGGCCGCCAATCGTACCTGCGCAGCTATAAGTCTAAATTCCGTCTTAGGTATCATTTGCCACTTACAGAGACATCATCATCCTTGAAACCTCTTGTAAATGCTGTCAGGACCGTTTCCCCATGCTGCTTTTCAATTATGCCTGGTGTCGTCGCGAAAATTCTGAACGCGCCTTCTCTCTGACCGACATCAGGCGACTGGCTGGTCTGGAAAAGTATACCGAGAAGCTCAGGCCATTGTTCATCTGGATAGTCAAATATCAGTTAGGTCAGTCAGTTGATATTTTCAAGCCGGTAGTAGTTCCGGTGACTTAGGAAAAAACGTACTATAATCCGCATACTGTCTCGCGACCTCTGCTACCGCGTCACCTATCTTATTCCTAACGTGGGGGATTGGTTCTCGGGTCAAGCACTCGAGAAGCTTCTGTCTAATCGCGACTTTCTGTGCTTGTTGTAGTGTGACAAACAGTTCCTTCGTTTCGTTAGTGCTGGGATCTTTGCGTGCTTTAGTAGCAATACGCCGGAAAAGAACAGCGGCGAAAGAACGCGTCTGAAAGATGCGTGAACACGTTAGTGCGTCCCGTAGAACAAGTGGTACATTTCAGGCGGTGCTCACTCCAGGATCATCCGAGCCTTGTATCTGCTCTACCAAGGCCATCAACAAAACATCAGGCCGAGCCTGGACCCACTCATTGGAGAGCTGTTCCTCCGCTTGTGAACGGATATTATTATCGCTCGACGTGAGAGCCTGAAGCAGCTGGGCCAGAGCCGCATGAATCTCTGCAGGTAATACAGACATGTTGCAGGATGGCGCACGGCAATCTGAGATGTGAAAGGAAATTCGTGGTCGCGATATCTAGAACTCGCTGGCGCGACAACACACTGACCACGCGGAACCAATCGCAAGGCTGTGTCGAAAGCTGTGTATGAGCCAACGGAGACTCAAGAAGCTCTTCTGGGAAAGGACTGCTAATGATACTGGAAGAAGATCTTCTCGAATGTGTATGAAGGAGCGTATAGTTGAGCTCCAACGTGGGGTGCTGGTGGGGGTTGCAAGGGATGCTCAGCTTTAGAAGGGAAACAAAAATTTTGGGCTTGGACGCGGAAACCGTCTGTCACGTGAAAGGGAAATTTGCCCTTTCACCATTGCTATGCGATTTATGATATGGGATTCGAACGGCATGTGTTCGTTAATTTTAGTATTTTATACGAGGCATCTTCAGACGTGTTTGGTGGTCAATGAGGGATTTTTATACTGTGGAAGCCACAGATATTATGTGTAGTGTATCGTCATTGTTTAGAGCAAACATATACCAGTTGGACAAGCTAGATCTACAATTACAAGACGCATGGTATAAGAGTGAAATACTCACCGGGCAAGCAGAAGCAGATACTATGGACTAACGAATACACGAGCTGCCCAGAAGATAATATGTCCTCCAGCAATTGCTCCTATTATTTGCTGTGCTCAACGGTTAGAGCGGGTTAAGGTAAAAACAGCCACAATAACCACTGCCAACGTGACAATGGCACCAGGCAAGAGCAGCTCATTTGGGACGCCGGGAACAAGCTCATCTGGCTTAGCTTGAGCAGATAATTCAGCATTCCGTACCCGCTTAGGAGGCTCCTCGTATGTCACTTCTTCGCTTTCTTCAGATACTAGTTTCCTTCGCTCCCTCATTGTCGCCGCGGGAGGAGTGGAGGGCTTGGGGAGAGGTGGCTGAGGGTCCAAAGTGGCTGAGATTGGAGGCTTTTCTGGATCTTGAACGAAGAGATCCACCTTTTCTCGGCGCCCTTGTCGAGCAAGGGTGATAGCATCCACAAGATCCCTATCTGTTGTGATGGAAACCGTATCGCCTTCGTCGTCCATGTAGCTCAGAGCATATCCAGACTTCCCAAGCTTGCCATCCACAAACGTGGCTTCACCACCGACAGATTCAATCTCGACGCCTAGCTTTCCGGTAACATCCGCGATCAGTGCAGCAAGTCCAGAAGAGGGCACAACTTGCAATCGATGGACTCGCCCACTGGGCGCCTTAAACTTGAACGGGAACGGAGTATCTTCAGGGCGCACTGGGGGATGCCCTGCGACCGCAGAGTGAGGAGGCGAACCTCCATGGTGAGATGCTGATTCATGAGGCATCACACTGCTATCAATCCGGTCGAGAGGATTGCGCACGAGGTCGGGCGATACCGCCGATCGATGTGGAGTGTGCGGCATATGACTACTCCCTTCTCCGGACATCACCGACTCAGTCTCGTTGTCAAGGGAAAGCCAGAATTTGTTCCACGCAGGTCCCTCGCTATCTCCAGTTGACATTGTATTTACCTGTCCCGTATAAGCACTTGAACACAACACGTTAAGAATTATATACGAACTTGCTCCAACGTTGCGTACGTCAGCTTAAGCACATCAACCATCCCCACAATTTCTCCGGTCTCATTCATAACCGGCAGATTCAAGTAGTGGCCATCTAAAGGCGTTCAGCATACGCAAGTACCAAATACGTACACGGGTACGTACCATGCATTTTTCTCAGAGCAGCCTGGATGCTCATATCCATCGGTGCAAAATCTGGATGGGGAGTCATCACCCGCACTACACTACAATTCGCTGGATCTAGTCCAGGGGCAATAACCCGAAGAACAACATCTTTGCTTGTAAATATTCCGGTGATAGAGCCTTGATCTTGGACAAGAACTGCAGTCGTATGGTTCTCTTTCATCAACATTGCTGCTTCTTTAACTGTCGTCCGCACAGACACGGTTGTTGGAGGAAGGCCAGTAAGGACAGATTCCAAGGTTGGCCCAGACATCTTTTGCCGCAGAGCTTCAACATATTGAATGATCTGCTGAGGCTGACTAGCTCCAAGTTCAGATTGGACACCTTCCAAAGCATCGTAAAGCTTTCGAGATGAGCTATAAGCCCGCTCCAACTTCTCCATAGCATCGTAGAAACATTTCGTGATATCCAATATACCAGAGATATTTTGATCCTCATCCATTACTGGCAAGTGTCTAAACCCTTTTGTGACCATAAGATTCAACGCATCCGTTGCGCTGGTGTCTGTCCTCGCACATAGGGGGTTCTTGGTCATGATCTCCGCAATTGTCACATCCCTAGCCTTAATACCCGCTCCCACAACACGGAAAGCCAAATCCTTAGCCGTGAAGATGCCAGAAATACGGTCATCATCATCAGTGACCAATACACAGTCTTCTCGCTTCGCAGCCATTAACTGGGCGGCTTCCGCAACTGTCGTATTGGGCTTGATCTGGAGGGCTTGACTGGGTCGTAGAGCAAGGACCGTCCCCGGCGGAGCCTTACGCGTCTGTCGAGCGCGAGCTGTCGTATGTTTCTTCTTGTTTAGATCAGATTCAATTTTCTTTCGAATTGCCTATCTCACGGAAGTCAGTACTAGCGTCTGAAGCACGAGTAGATCCCCGCGTGGGTAAGACCGAGAAAGAGGAGCAATATGGCAGTGAACTAACCTCATCGCGTTTGGACTGTTTCTGCCTGCTGGCACTAATACCAGATCCACCCGCCTCACTATGCAAGCTAGATGATCCATGAGTTTCGGATGCGGGCCTTGGGATGGCAGAAGGGCTGTTGCTGAAAGCTGGAAGCTGTCCACGACCCTGGCCACGGCCTGTAGTGCCCCGATAGGTCCCTCCTGTTGCAGACATGAGGAATATGATAAATTTGCAAGGCAGGAATGGCCGTGGGTGTGAACTTAGGCTTAATTGCACGTTGGGGATACGCTATCCGCTCAGAGGAGTTCCTTGGAAGTTATGGGAAACTTCGGACTTGGCGAGAAACACAAGATTTCTCGGCTAGTTACCCGGTTTCCTGGCCGATGGGCATCACATATCAGGTACCGAAGATAAATCATAATAGAGCGGAGATCATATTTCAAAAGCCCAGAAGTGACTTCTATTTTATTTTTAAACATATAGAGTATTGGCCAAAAATATTAGATATTGGTGGCAGATGAAGTCATGTGACGAAGTTAGGGCTAACCCATCTCTTCAAAGTAGTGAGAGGTCACAAATTGAGGCGAAATTCGGCCATATTGAAATCGTGAAATCAGCGCCACTTCAACAAAAACAGATCAACCCCGGCTGATTCAACTACAGTGCCTACAGAATCAGCAGTCATGGTTAAGAAACGAGCGTCCAAGTACGAAATCGCTCTTACGCACCATTTGGCTTGAATTCTAGCTAACTGAACCCTCGAAGCGGCCGCAACAAGAAGGGCCGCGGCCATGTCAAGCCAATTCGCTGCTCCAACTGCTCGAGATGTACGCCTAAGGACAAGGCAATCAAGAGATTTACGATCCGCAACATGGTTGAATCCGCAGCTATCCGTACGCTCACTCTTTGTTGCTCTGTTGCCCTAAATTCCCAGATGGATGCCTTTATAGTGAAGAACTATACGTCCTAGCACCATGCCATTTACTGACCCGCTATCAAACACTGCAGGCGATATATCTGATGCCTCCGTTTTCCCCGAATACACTGTCCCGAAGATGTATCTAAAACTCCAATATTGCGTCTCATGCGCCATCCACGGAAAGATTGTTCGGTACGTCCTTCAGAGGCAGTTCCAAGAGCGCCCTTCCAATAGCTATAAAGCGGCAGGCACAGGGATATACCTTGCTAACGGAGCGATTCCTTAACAGTGTGCGCTCCCGAGAAGGACGCCGCAACCGTGCTCCCCCACCAAGAGTCCGATACAACAAGGATGGCAAGAAGGTCAACCCCAACCAGGCCGCAGCGAAGACCACAACTGCATAATTTGTATTCCTTAGTTGGGTTGTCAGCTGGAAGGCTAGGGTCTGGGAGGGACAACCACCGCTAGACAATGGCTTCGAGGATCGGCAGCGTGGTAACTGTCGCAAGCAGGCACATATTTTGCTATTCAGAAGCTGTGTGAGACTGGTGGATGGGAATGCGAGTCATAAAAGAGAATGTCCTTGCCGTTGTTCCCAGCTTGTGGAGAATTGGATCGTCAAAGAGAGTACGACTGAGTTGTCATGTGCCTTCCAGAGCCCTTTGGGGTTTCTAAGATCACCTCGCAAATACTTTCAGCGACTTCGACTTTATCACCGCCCAAGCTGATCCCCACCTTGGAGAATTATGCCGATTGTCATATCAAGTGACCAGACATTAAAAACCCCCGTCCAGCCTTATCCCACGTTGCGTCGGCCGAAAGCCGGGCTTCGGCAAATACCGCCTAAAGCTATCGTATTTCCAATCCTCCGCACAATGCTTGCACATATAAACAATCGTAGCTCTCAGTCCCCTCAATTCTTCCATATCAATCCCTCCATATTGATCTGCCCGCCCCAACTCACCTGGTATTCCCCAGAAACTCCATCACAATGTCTAAAATGTTTTACATAACCGCTGTGGCCAATGCAGTAGTCGCACTCGGCCATACTGTAAAGTCCCCACCCTTCTGAAAACCACCCGATCCTTTGAATGCCTCCTAAGGCCTAACCAAACTAACCTCCTATTCAAACGTCAGTTAAAAGGTCTCTCCGTCTTCCCCTCCGCCCCATTCCAACGTCTCCCCCGCGTCCTCCTCGGCATGACAACAGCAGGCTGGTACCAAGGTAGCATCTGGTTCGCCGTTGCTGGTAATGCTCTATTTAATCCACCGAACCATGCCTGATCGACCTACTAACGCAAGCCCGAGCACAGCACTGACGAACTACCGCTGGGCTACGACGGGGATGGTTGCGCCAGTCGACAATCTAGTCGCGGTATTGACGGTGCTAGTATACTGGGGCAGTGCTGTGCATTATACGAACACTGGGGACATGCCGTCTGCGGGACTTTTGACTCTCGTCGGAGGGTTACAAGCTTACTCTGCGTTCACGTAAGAGTTCGGTTAACTGGCATGACCCCAAGTGTATAGGGTACAGGATCCACTCTCCAAGGCCTTGATAGCATTTTAGTGATTATCTCTACATTGTATGGTACCTACATAGAGCAAACAAAAAGATTTAAGCCCAGGACACCGGTTAGAAAACGCTAAATGTACAAGAAAAACATAGATCGGACCATTGATGCGTCGCTGTCATGAAGTCATGCTGGAAGATTGGATATCTGGAAGAGAGGCCCGACATATTAGACAATGACATTAGAGAACAGAAAACTCCATGGTCCGCATCCGTACATAAAACATTTCTACCCATCAGCGAGAAGATGGTGGACCGAAAGGGCAACGTTGGTGAGAAAAAGTGATCGTAGTGGTAGGAAATCAGAAGCGGATATCCGAAGGTAAATAACAATTCGAATGGGTTCTTGCATCCACCCACTATAGTCAAGCGTTGCAGACCTCTTAAAACGCTCCTCGGATCTTAGCATACAGTTCAGTATCCAAGAAGTTGTAGTCAGAATCAAACGAGCAGAACGGGTGCTGGCGTAGTAGTGTCTCCGCTGTTGGCCGATCGGATGGGTCACTGTATTTAAAATTAAATTAGATTTATTCGACTCCAGAGCTAACTCCAGAAATCAACTTACATTGTATGGCAATCCGCCAGGAATGCCACTGCTTCCGGCGAAATCGTGGCTTGAACATCCTCCGGGATCGGCGGCGCCTGGTTCAAACTTCCGAGTTTGTAGATTGCACCAATAGCCTCCTCCTTAGACCAGGGTCGCCGTCCAGCAAACATTTCTAAGACCACGCATCCCAAAGACCAAATATCGACCTTAGCACTGTATCCTTGTCCCTGGGAGCGAATAACTTCAGGTGCCATCCAGAACACAGAGCCCTGCATTGAATTCGTGACGTCATTCCCATATATGTTGTCGGTCTTCTTCGAAATGCCAAAGTCCGAGATCTTGCAAGTGCCATCAAGGTCCAAAAGGATATTATCGGCCTTCAGATCACGATGTAAGATCCCTTCTCGATGCAGATAGGCAAGCCCATCCAGCGTTTGACGTGTCAAGGAACGGACAACGCTCTCTTCAAATTTTCCATGTTTCCGGAGACAGCTCCCTACAGACCCACCAGAAATATATTCCAGGAAGATACTTATGGAGTAATCCTTACGTTCACAGCCAAGATACTGAACGATATTAATATGGTCGAGATGCTGCATCGTGTCTATCTCTTGGTCCAGGGCTGCCACCATCTCCTTGATTCTGTCTTTGTCTGCTCCGGCTGCAGCACGATTTACCTCAACCTGCTTCACAGCTAGGAAATCTCCTGTGGTGGCGTTCATTCCAAGGTACACACGACCGTACGTTCCCTTGCCAATGAGCTGACCCTTGAACCACTTGAAGGTTGCTGTAAAGACAGTTAGGTATTAGGCACACATAAAAAGGGGGAAATGTCATACCTTGTCTCTTTGGCACGTTCTCCTTCGGTCCACTCTCTAGGTTTGGCAGTTGACTTCCTCTAGTAGGCTTGATCTGTACAATGTTGGCGCCGAACATCTTTGTGCTCTTGCGGCGCACAATGTCCCCAGATTTGTTTCTCGCATCTGGAGCAGTATATCTCTTCCGGTTGGCTTCATGTGCACCCTTCGCGACTTCACGAATAGACTTCATGCGACCAAGTCCCGAAGACCTCCCAACTTTCCGTTCCGCGACACTCTTCATAGAAGTGGGTCTCTTAAGAGTTGATTCATCGGAGCCAAGGGTATCGCAGTCGTCCTTGTCCGATGGACAGTTGATCAGAACATCATTAATTGCAGATTCAACCCTTTCGGGCTGTGAAGTTGAAGCCGCATCAATCGAATTCTTTTCTGCAGCCGAGGTGGGCGAAGAAGGTGTAGATCCTGGATGCGCTTCGTCTTCAACGGGTATCGGCTGGTCAAGATCAAGGTTGGGGAAGAAGTCGTCGAGATGGTTAAGAAGCGCTTCAGCAGGAGGTCGATTTGCCCAGACATCCTCCCTGGCAAATGACTCTCTCCGTAAAAGCTTGCTCATGTCCTCGGGAGACTGGGCAGACCATGACGTGGAGCTAGCAGACGGAGGAACATATGACTCTATTGGGTATCTGGTCTTCCCACGGTCGTCGTCATCGTCTTTCTGCGAGCCTAGAATAGGCATTGGTGACGACGTTGTAGCACTAAGGCTGGGAGACTTGAAGGATACCGAGAGACCCTTCTTGGAACGAGATCGCGTATTGACGGTAAGCGCTGGTCGTTCAGTCTTGCCGTCTGAGTCATTCCCTCGCTCATCGCCCGATACGTGTTCCCAAGCAACAACGGGCCGTGGCTTGTTCCTCACAAGTGGGGCGGCAAACAGGCCATCCTCAGAATCTTCGTCTGAGAGTTGTTGAGGCATCACTGGCGGGTTTCCAAAGCTGACCTCGTTCCCCACGAAATCAAAGTCCGGCCCATATGATCTGCGAGGCGGTGGGGTCTCGGTACTTGGACTGACACCTGGAGACCGTCCATTAGGATCTTGGCGAAGCTTTGACAATAGCGGGTTCTCTAGAGCCTGTTCTGGAGAGGTGTCGTCGTTTTCGCCTTGGAAATAGTCAGGAATTTTGAACAAAGTATTCTTACCCCATGTGAAGCCAGGACTACTGGGGGTCCCACCTGCTGAGCGAGGGCTACTCCTACCAGAATTGTTGGCGCCAAAGTCAACTGAAGCCATTGCCCTCTGAGGCTTCCCGCCCTGTTCACCCGACATACTCGGCGATTGGTCGCTCGTTGGGATTGGAATAGGGGCAGTAGACGGGCCTACGCCGGCGGCCATAGAGCCCGCATTTGCTAATGCAGCTCCGATTCCAGCGCTGACCGAGGGGGTTGGGCCTACCGCCTTACGGCGGCCTCGCTCTGACATTTCGGGTGGTATTGGTTCGCCTGACTTGCCTTTGTTAGGTGACTCCTGCTCCTCAGGGAGCCCGTTCATAGATTGTCTGAATTTATTCCCTGCCTTCTTACTAAGAGAGTTGGCCTTGATCAGGGTGCTCGATTCAGCTGGAGGAGGAGGAGGCTTTCTCTGCGGTATCCAAGCTTCCTGTTTCTTATCCTCAAAGGGTGACATGCGCGGGACGTCGAAGTCTATGACACCTTCTCTTTTAATACCGCCATAAAATGTCGCATCAGTGGGAGATTCTTTCTTCAATCTCAATTGCTTTTGAGCTTGATAAGCCTTCTGCTTCCTTTCGTTCTCTCGACGATGTTCTTCAGCAGCGGCCTCTAATACAGCTTGCCTTTCATCGTCTTTATAACTCAACAGACCAAGAGTTGTGCTGTCTCTAATAGGCAGCTCGCCGGTCGTCTTGACTCGCAGGCCCTGCGGATACGCACCATGATGTGAGTCGTCACCTTGCGAAAGCTTGATCTGGTTTAATCTGTCGCGTATGACATCCATCGAATCCTCATCAGTCGGAAGACCGTCTTTCCCGTCCTTTGTTCCCATTTGTTTTGGGCGGAGGGTAGAGGATCCTGATCCAACTCGCGGTGAGCTCGATCGCTTCCGCAACGATGTCAGCCGTGAGTAAGTTGCTTCATCTAGAGGCTTGCCTGCAGGAGAATTTGCAGTGGCTTGGGGGGGCGGGGAAGGTAGAGCCTTCCGGGAGTAAACTCCTACCAACTGTGTTGGGGGCAACGTCATAGCGGAGAGCTGTGCAGAGCGTACAAAAAATTTCAAGCTTGCTTGAGTATCAGCTTTTGTTCGTCGCGAAAGGAGAAGCATATTGTCCGAAAGAGGTTCATCATGATCAAGTTGGCCAGGCTCTGTGAGATATATCTGAGCGAAGTCTGCATCAACCACACCCATGTTTTTACAGATTGTGTTTCGAATCGCATCTGCTGTTTCGCAATCGGTAATATCAACCAATCTATAGTTTAGTCCATCTACAGTGCCGAATGCGTACTTCTTGTTCGAGCCTCGTCGAGTCAACGTTCTTCCACGGCCGCCTGAAAGCAGGAACTTTTCTTGCTCGGGTATAGTCGATGTTGGTGACGGCCGATCAAGTGAGGTGTCGCTAGTATTCATTTTCTGTCCTACGAAAGGCATATTGCTAGAGAGATAAGGTGGTACGCCTTGCCTCTGGCTGACCGGACTGGTTGGTGATTCGAGACTGTGCTCTTCAGGCGATGGATGTGCACCACTGCCATCATCCCGTTTAGGCTTTCTTTTGAACTTTCCTATCCATCCTCCACTACGGTCCTTAGACGCATTTTCGACGCTAGCTTGACGTCCCGCCGACTCGGGAATAGTAGGACGTACGCCCTCTTGTCCATTCCTCCGAGACTCTTCGGTGCTGTTGGCATTCGTAGAATCAGCAGCGCCGTCAGTACCTGGGTGTAATACATGGTTAGCTCCCGGGGGGAGGCCAGAGCCATAGACCGCAGCTGTCGACATCGCTGAGTCGGTGCTATTAGTTTTGTGATGACTGAACTTATGACTGCGAGGCGATGCCGAGAGATTGCCATTACCAGTGGTCGAGGAGAGTGTGATAAAGTTCGGACCTGGACTGCCACTTTGAGGACTCCCGTCGGCACCGGAACGACCCGCTGTGCCGTCTACTGATGCACTAGGACTATGCCTTCCTACATCACCTATTCCGTACAGAATGCTCTTTGAAAATCCGGTACGGTTCTGAGGCACATATCCAAGCTCGTTGACATTAGGTTCACTCATACTTGCGGAAGTATTGGTGAAAACGGGTAAGTTGTTGTTTCGATTCGAGAATCTGCGGTTGCTGAGTCCTGCTCCTGGAAATCTCAAGGGCATTTGCTTGCCAGGACTGTCGTCGTCGCCTCCGGCTGTACTGGGTGTCAAAGTCTGAGCTTCCTGCCGAACAAAATTAGACGAGGTTTCGGGCTCAGCTTCGCTGTATATCACAGCAGATGTGACCTGGAACGACTCTCGTCTGTTCGGGCCAAGTTTTGCGCTCCCGCCGCTCCCGCTATCAACGAGCCTCCGGATCAGTCTCCTCATTCGTTTGCTCTCTTCCCTTTCTCGTGCTTGATTCCATCCGGTCCCGCTCCTACTACACTCCTTCGCTAATCGCGGATATACCATTTGATACATCATGCCAAAGCTGCCTCGCCCTCCATTACCATGGCCAAGTCCGAGGAATTCAGATCCTTGGATATTTAGAACCCTAAAAGTCTCCTGCCAATCCGCAGAAAACCCATTCGCAGCAAGCCACATCAGCACACGATCAAGTGTCCACTGGCTCGCCGCATCCTGCGGTGACACGGGTGTGTTTGAGGTATTACTGCCGGAACGATTATGGGATGCACTCGTTCCAGTCGACAAGATCGAATTTGAGCTTGCAAGATGGTGTTGCGGGTTACTCATGGTTGCTGTCGGTGGGCCTGGAGATAAATGCTCTTGGGCGTCTCGCCACGACGTGACCATGTGGTGATGCCTCGTCAGCGGGGTAAGTGGACCGCCTTGAGATGTTCCTCCAACTGGCCAAAGGGTGTGGCCCGATTCATCCATAGGAGTTGTGTGAGCAGTGTCGGAAGTATTTCTAGTTCCCAGCGAACCCCGCGATGTGTCGGTGATTGCGGAGAACTCAGCACTATCGCCTCGACTAAAGCTTGTTTGCTGACTGCCGTGCGAGTGAAGTGGCGGTATACCCACACCAGGGCCGAATGACTGTTCGTGAGGGATATATGTGGCAGATGTGAGGGGCTGAGGTTCTGGCGCCGGTGGGGGTGCTGGAATGGACAATGGGGGAGGTTGGAGATGTGGATGGTGGGTGGCGCCTGGGTTATATGGAATGTACTGGCTCGAAGTCAACGGTGGTGGTGGCGGTGGGAAGCCTCCTAATATTGTAGGCCTTTCTCTGTCATGCGGCCTTCCCCAGCTTGATTGCCAGTTAGAGGGTGGAGGCCCTGGGGGAGGCGGAGGGACACCAGCATGCCCACTGCTTGGAGGTGGTCTCGGGGGTGGGGGGGGGAGCGCCATCATATGCGCCTGAGCCGCGGGAGGGGACATTGGCGGTGGAGGGGGTACTGGAACGTACGTCCGCGATCCATCAAGTACCTGTGCAGCAGAGGCATGCCTCTGGCCCGACTGATATGTGGAGTGCATTTGAGCTCCAGGGGCGGTTCGCGTGCCAGTCTGAGCTCTCGGTCTGGCTAAAGGTGAGTGGGCCTGGTTGTGTGGAGATGGGTATGGGGACCCTGTGCCGTACGAAGGAATCAGCAACGAAGTGGACGAGTTATTGAGAGACGTGTACGCGGGTACGTCGTTCAATATTAGGTCGTCTGGAACGACTAATGTATTCGAGTTTTGTGGGTAGTGGGATGGCGACGGTGTCGAGGTATTTCTGTTGTGGATATCGGAATTGTTCGATCGTGCAGATGAAGAGCGGTGACGAGAAGATGTCATAGTGGGAGGGACATGAACTCCCTATGACAGTGCCCCAACCTTAAACCTTGACAAGCGCTGCTAAACGCAAGCAGCTATTCCAAGGTCTTCCGTGAATATATACCTTGTCGGCTCTCAGCGCCAACCCCATGCATTACGAGCCGCTCTTCCTAAAACTAATCACCAAAACCACAATCCTGCCAACTCTAAAAACACCAGTGTAGCCCTTCTCCTATATATTCCTTGCCTCGAACTGGGATCCTTCACAAGACAAAAACCGTTCGAAGGGTATCAAAGGTCTAGATGATGAGCAGAGCAGAGCCTTACACTAGGCCCTTGGAAGTAGTTTTCGCGTTAGGTAGACTATGGGTAAGCTTCTGGACAATATTGGAGACAATGGCTATGTGACGACAAGTGTTTGAGGTCCCAGCAGGAACGTTCGACCACAGTAGACACTTCGGTCTGCCTCGGAGACTGATATGGAGGAGAATCAAGAGTCCCGTTCGTTTATCGCTAATAGACTGCGCTTGCCGCAACTACATTAAATTAGCTCTAGATTCAATTTCCACCGCTAATTCTCGAAAGGCGGGACAAGTTCCACAAAATAGAGCGTGAGAGGGACAGCGCATGTAACACGAGCCAGATTTGAATGGGCATTAGCGCTTACAGCTGTAGGCCGTTCAATGACTCTTACTGCTAACAGTAGCACGTTCTAGGTATCTTATTCGGTGTAGGATGGTAAGGCCGAAGAAGTGCAGGACGTACTCCGTATACCCGTTGCGGCAGACCTGATGGTTTTTGAGCTGGAGCTAGGTACGAGGGCGCCCTGCGCTCGTGCCAAGATGTGGTCGCTCAAGCTAACCAAGCCACCTGTTGCCTTCTACAAGACATATCGGGTTCGCCGGTCATCTACGATATTGCCTGAGTTGATCGTTCCTCTGATGACTGTATTTGATGGGACTCCACCGATGGATAAGATTCTCATTCGTGTGGCGGCGGTGCGATGGGTTGTCTTTGTTTCAGACAGGACAGAGCGAGCGGGTCAACATGATTCGGCAAACACGCGGGAATCTAGATCGCCAGAATGCCGGAACATCCTTACGGCGGTTCTTATTGGACTTGATCCTTGACCTCTCGTCACTACCTCCGAGAGATCAGAATGATTCGTTCCTAGTTCAAGCTCTATGCGTATATGCGCGCGGTGCGTTCGTCTCGTTTTACTCTGTTTGTTCACAACTATCTCGTATGCGCAAGACACATGAATCCTGGTTTATGTTGCCTCTCCCCGCAGACAAACCATTGAGCATATTTCCGAGTAATGCTGAATCCCATTTACCAGGTCACTCGTCTCGGATATGATACTCTGCATACCCTTACCCATCTGACGCTCAGGGAAAAACTCCAGTCCGTGGTATAAGATAGAATGGTTATCCTATAACTCGGTTCAAGAGTGTCCCGGAACCGGCAAGGATTGCTTGTCTAACAACCCTAATGTCCATCGCTTTCAGAGCACCTTTCGAGAACGGTTTGAACGTCTTGTCCGATTTGAAGGACTTCCACTCTCGCACTTTGTACGAACTAGCCATTCGTAGTTAGCTACAATAAATGGACCAATCCCAGCAGTGTTTCGAAGCCCTCCTTGGGACGCCTAGGCGCACTGGATGCCATAAAGCGAATGGCCTGAAGCGCGGCTCCAATCGTATGTAGCTCCATGTAGACTCCTTACAGCCCATTTTATCAGTCGCCTTCAAGCATAATTCTAAGGAGGGATTTCTTTCTACCTTCTAAGCTATTCTTTCTATCTGCACCCTTGAAAAGATGGGAAAAACTTCGGCTTTTATTGAGTTTATCGTGGTTCCGCGATTTTATTAATCCCAGGGCCAGGGTTTTTGAATTCGTGTATTGCGCATCAACTCAAAACCGCAAAAATCGGCCTCTACAATCCTAACGTTGAATTAAGAAATTTTGTTGGGCATCTGCATTTCGACTGCATGGCCTATCCTCGCCTCGGATTACGCAGCAGGTTAGAAGGGCGTCTCCGACGCAAACCGGACAGGCGCTGACGGACGTCATCGGGGCGCTCGGACTATATTATCGATATGGCCTGATCATTGAGACCAAATTCGAGATATTTTATCCAACGTCCACAACGGTCCCCTGTCTTTAACTCTTTACGATCTCATGATCGAACTTGCTGAATCAAATGTCTCTCAGCTCTGATATTCGTACCTCTTCTCTCAAAGATCCAATTGACCTTGCGGAATATTTATTTCGTCGGCTGCATGAAATTGGGGTTGGAGCCGTCCATGGAGTACCTGGAGATTATAACCTTGTTGCTTTGGACTACATCCCTAAATCTGGACTTAGTTGGGTAGGCAATTGCAATGAATTGAATGCTGGTATGTTGGTGCAATCGTTTTTGAAGGAAGGAGTTGCGGTTGCCAGACGCAACTCTCTATTGCTCCCGCTTTCTCTGTATGAACCTAGGATTGACCTACTAGTTTGCTAATCTTGCTCGGATATCCTAGGATACGCGGCGGACGGCTACGCTCGTGTCAAAGGCATTGGAGCTATCGTCACGACATTCGGCGTTGGAGAACTCTCAGCAATAAACGCTATTGCTGGCGCTTTCTCAGAATTTGTTCCGGTCGTCCACATTGTTGGCACCCCATCGACCATTTCACAGAAAGATGGTTTACTTCTACACCATACCCTAGGAAATGGTAAGTCTTCTGACACCATCCCCTAATATCAGCTGTGAATGCTAATCTATGTCGATATAGGGGACTTCAGTGTCTTTGCAAACATTTCCAGTCAAATATCCGTGTCAGTTGCAAAACTGACTGATCCGGTTGAAGCGGCAGCACAAATAGACCATACTCTACGAGAATGCTTTGTCAAGAGCAGACCTGTTTACATAACTCTGCCGACAGATTTGGTCCAACAGAAAGTGGAAGGAGAGCGCTTGAAAACACCAATCAATCTTAGCATTCCAATGAACGACCCAGAGGTTGAGGATTACGTGGTCAATATAATCTTGAAGTACCTATATACGGCCAAGACTCCCACCATCTTGATCGACGCTTGCGCAATAAGACACAGGGTAAAGAGTTCTTCTAGAAGTAACATTATAGCTCCGATGTCTGATCATCTGCTATTTACAGGTTCTCAAAGAAGCCCATGAGCTTATAGAGAAGACGGGGCTTCCAACTTTCGTCGCACCAATGGGAAAAGGAGCTGTTGATGAGACTCACCCAAACTATGGTGGGGTTTATGTAAGCTCAATCATTTCCTTTTAGCTAGTTTTTTACCTTTAAAGCTAGAAAACTCATGCTCCAGGCAGGCTGGAAACGCCTCGCATGATGATGTGAAACAGGTCATTGAGAATTCTGATCTGGTCCTTAGCATTGGTGCCATCAAAAGCGACTTCAACACCTCTGGGTTCAGCTACCGTATAAGCCAGTTACAAACAATAGACTTCCACAGCACACACGTCAAAGTCAAATACTCCCAGTATCCGAGTATTCACATGAAAGGTGTCCTTCGCAAACTTATAGATCGAATGGATACTAGCAAGATATCCAAACACTCTCCACCAGAGAAATCAAATATAATCCCTCATGGTGAAGAGCATTCAAAGGATAGGACTATCTCCCAAGCTTGGTTCTGGCCTCGCATCGGACAATGGTTCCAAGCGAAGGACATTGGTGATAGAACCCCGCAACACCACCCCATAGATAGATACTAACTAAACAACAGTTATTACCGAGACGGGGACGTCAAGTTTCGGTATCTGGGAGACAAGATTCCCCACAAACGTCACAGCCATAAGCCAAGTCCTATGGGGAAGTATTGGCTACACCGTCGGCGCCACGCAAGGAGCCGCCCTCGCCGCAAAAGAACTCAACAATGGGAACCGTGTAGTCCTCTTCGTTGGAGACGGCAGTGTCCAGCTCACATGCCAAGAAATCAGTACAATGATTCGTCACGGACTGAAGCCAATAATGTGAGTATACAAGTCCCATTTGTTGTTACGAACTCCCTCTCTGAAACTGATCGGTTCTGCTGTGGCAAAGTTTCATAATCTGCAACGACGGTTACACCATTGAACGGTACATCCACGGCATGGATGCGAGTTATAACGACATCCAGCCGTGGAAGTTCAAGAACCTCCTCTCCACTTTCGGCGCCGACCCGGAGATGTCGAGTACATATCAGGTCAAGACCAAGGACGAAGTGAACGAGTTGTTGGCTAATAAGGACTTTTCGTCCTCACCACATATCCAGCTTGTTGAACTCTACATGCCGAAGGATGACGCGCCCATAGCACTCAAAGCAACCGCTGAGCGTGCGGCAAAGACAAACGCAAAACTCTCTTAGGACTATTTATAATTTCAAAGACAGCGAAAGGACCCCGGAGTGGAATCAAGTTCTCACGATTTCTTTTTGCAAGAGTATTCATGGGACAAACTCTTCTAACCCGCCGGAGAGAGACGTTGTAGTTCTCGTATAGAACATTTACTCAAATCTAATGAAGCACATATTTGTAGACATTTCTCAATGGTTGTCAATGACCGTCAATAGTTGGCGGCAATAGGAACTGGTAGGAGAAAGTAGCCGACAGTAGCATAATAGTAGCAGGGTGTAGCAGACTATCGCACACCCTCGCAGAGCTTCGAATACGGCCGTAGACAGTTCCAAATCCTCGTACGTAGGACTTACATGTATCCATAATCGCCACCTGACATTGGAGAAGTACAGTGTGGTGTCCACAGTGTCTCGTATATCTGAGATGTTGCCGAAGTCACGGCAGCTGGATAAGGTGCATAGATTACCTCAAAGCGCAAAACGTGGACTTAAACGGCCTCCGCAAGGGTTGCTTGAGCTGGCGTTTATTCATATTAACTTTACTACTGAGCCCTCCACCTCCTTCCCCCACCTCTCCTCCAATTCCACAACGCTTCAATCGCAAACGTTTTAGCACTTAAATGCCTCTCCCCTCCCTTCTCCTGCGCCGCCAACTCTAACCCCTCAACCACCCTTCCTTCATCCGTACACTTCCACAATCCCATCACCAACGGACTTCCCTCGTTTCCATACCCGCCAGATCCTAGTCTGTAGAGAATGCGCCCCAGGGTCTGATAGGCAATGCACCTCTGCGCTGGAAACGAGGACCGCGCTAAATGCGCAAGTTCGGGTATCGTATATCCCGCTGCTTCCGGTGCGTCGCCGTGGTGATGCAACCCAGCCGTGACGGGTATTTCCCTTGCCAACCTGGGAGGTAAAAGACGAGCACGGAAATCAAATCGGATCTGTGAAGGCGCGAAGGATTGCTGGCTGGGAGAGTACTCGGGGGTTTCGTCGTTGAGAGGAGACATCCAAGCAAGTTTCGAGGGGTCTGCGGCGAGGTTGGGAAAGTAATTCTGATGGAGTGAGGAGAGGAAGTCGGGAGATGAAGGGTCTAATGGTGGCGGCTGTGGTGGGTTTGGGAAGTGGATCCGGGGTAGCTCGGAGGATTGGACGGGTGGGAGGGGCGAGGAGGCAGGGTAGAGGTCTGTGGGTGGAATGGAGGGTTCGGCGGAGTCTATGTCTGTTTTCGGCAGCGGAGGTTGTTCTTGCTTTTGTGGTTGAGACTTTGCGGGATCGGGTTGAGCAGTTTCATCCGTTGGCTTGTTTTTTATCGTTTGAGGCTCTGGAATATCGATTCCCGTACCGTCTTTCCCTTCGTCGATGTTGGCTCTCTTTAGAAATCGCTCCAGCAACGACGGACTGAGTGCAGATAAGAGCTCCCGTCTCTCTTGCTCTATCTCGGCGGGCGACATTTCCGCCAGTCGCCTCTTATTCTCCTCACCAATCTCCTGCTTCTCCTTCTCGTAGAAATTCATCTTCGGCGTTTCATTTTGCAAGGGTCCTGCCACTGCCGTCGCCGACGCCTTCGATTTTGGCTGGCCATTCGAGCGATCTTGTGGCTGTGAGGCTCTGCCTTGTTTAAAAGCCGATATTCGCGTTCGCTTTTTGTGTTCGGGAAATCCAGACTTTGAGTTGGTGGGTGTTGGGAGGGTCGGGGGTTTTGCTTCTGACGATGGTGCGCGTTCTTTAATGTCGCCCACGAAGCTGAACGACAGCGGATCTCGTGGTGGCTGTTGCCGCGACTGTGATTGCTGGTCGTCTTCATCGTCCGACAGATTGATATTAAATCGGTCACCTCTCAGTGCCATTGCGAAAAGACCGAGCGAATTATGTGATCCTTGAGAATGAAAGCTGTTGGTGACGCCTTGTAGAAAAAAGTGACGAAGGTACGAAGTTACAGTGACTGAAGAATTGGCCGGATCGAGGCTAGTGGCATTCCGTGCTGAGTAAGCGTATTCCATACGCCAGCACTTGCTGCGTGCGACTATCGGATGCAGGGCTGAAGCGCGTGAGCCACACGCTAAAATCGAGACTGGTTACAGGTTACGGGTCCTCGCCACAGATCTCGAACAGTCCACGATGTAACTGGAAGGGGCGACACAAGCGAGCAAGCCACCTGTTTACGCCAGACATCCCTGCCGCATGGGGCCTGAACGGTGCCGAGGGGATTCTGCGCTAAAGTTCGACAACGACAGAGGCTGATCCCAATTTCCATCGTGCCCGGCGCTGCACTCCGCCCGAAACCGAGGATTGCCCGGACGCCAAACCCCCCCGCTGATTGGCTCCATCGTCTCCTGGTCGCCAGCACAGGATCGAAACGCCGGCTGGCTGACACCACATCGCGACCGACGTGCAGGGTAATGAGAGGGAGGTGGAGGATCGGTGATGCGGGTCAAGTGTACCTTGTACTCCCGTACCTTAATTATGTACAATATACTCATGTTGGTCCGGTCTCCTATTGGCGAGCGACATGGGTTCGATGCTCTGCCGGTCTTCCTCTATCGGCATGCCCTTCGCAAGGCTTCACGCACGCACACTGGCCTCCCACCCACAAGATGTGTGTCGACGCCACGACCGGATGAATCAGATGTGGGGTGCACTGGTGCACTTGGCTAGGCGTACGGGTGTCAGTCACCGAAACAAGTGAAATCTAAATGAGACTCTTCTGGCCACACCACACCTACTCTACCACCCAGCCGGAGACTCCCACGCAATAAGGCCCAGCAGCTCCGTGCCATACATAGAGTAGAGTAGCATGGCTTTTTGTCATCCCCCCCAGTCCCGCCAAACGACCTTACGCCTACTGCGTCTGCTGCTGCTCATGCTGCTGTTGATGCTCTGGCTTGATCGACCTACGTAGATCCCAGTCTCTCTCCCCTTCCTTCCCTTCTTTGACTTTTTGCCCTGCTCGCTTTCGTTCGCTCGCCCGCCCGCTGATTCCTCCGGTCAGATTGCGTGGTGGTCTTGGGTGCCCCGAAACTCGCGCGCCTTCCTGTCTTCTGCCTTCTGGCCCCCCTCTCCGTCCTTTTTCCTTCGTGTCGTTCCTTTTCTTCTTCACTTTCACTCTTCATCCTCTTATCCTCTCATCTTCCTTCCATCCACATTACCTCCAGCAACAACATCCGTTCGTTTATCATCAGCATCATTGTCGCCGCCCGTCGAGTGCCTTTCGGCTCGGCTTGTCTCATCAGTGCTCCAGTATCGCACGGCATCCAAGCTCTTTGATACTTATTGCCGACGACTCTTGATGGTGGTTTGAAGTGCCTGGCGTCTCAACTTCGGCCTGGCGGTTATTGCACGAAGGTATTCCACTCCCGCCAAATCGACGCGGTGCCTTGTTTTGGTCGCCCAGCACCACGCAAAACAAACGCAACTGTCGGTATTCAGCTCGCTGCGAGGTCCTAATTCTGCATCTGCTTGATTCCTTTCATTTTCGATATTCTCGCTCGTATTCCGACTTGGCCTGGCGGTTTCGGAGGGGCTCAGAGCTAGAAAGACATGTCTGCTGCTGCGGCAGGCACTCGCCAAACAGCTGGAGGAGACGGTGCAGCGAACTTGAGTTCTTCGTCGCTCTCGCCTCCCCTGTCGAGTGACGAGTCGGCTGTTTCGCCGCCACGAACCACGCACCCCAAGAATGGCTCCAATTCGGAAAATTCGACCATCGTTGTCAATTTTGGAGGAGGTGAGAAATTCGAGAGTCCTACTTCGGCAAGCATCCCAACCGCAACGACGGCCTCCAACGCGCCCGCCAAAATCATGCCCCCGGCTCCGGCAGTCAGGAAGACGCGCAAAAAGGCCAGCGATGCCGCCAATGCAAACAATTCACTCACCACCGATGGTCGTGTTGCAAAATCGCGAAGTTCGTCAGCGAAACCGCGCGCTGCGCCACGCAAAAAGGCAGCCGAAAAGGCAGCAGCAGCAGCAATGGCAGAAGCATCCGCGCAGCCTAAATCAACCAAAACTCGCACTTCAAAAATCACCGAATCCGTCACTGGAAATCAGCGCACGGTTAGCGCAAGCCCCAAACCTGTGCCTGCTGAAGTTCCAACTGTTCCGGTATATCAAAATGGAAATGTTGACGACAAGGAAAATGTTGTTGTACCGGGCACACCAACACCAGAGCCCAAATCACTTCCCCCACCAACACCTGCGCCAGTACCTGTGCCTGCACCAGCAGTAAGGGTAGAGCCAGTGCAGCCAGTGCAGCCAGTTCAGCTAATTCAACCTATTCAACCAGTGCAGCCAGTACGTTCTAGCGGTCAGAATTATGATCCTATCCGGTCAGCTACAACAGAGAGTGCACCAATTCGAAACACATACAATGCGGCTCCACCAGTATCAACACCACCGCCGCAACCCAAATCGACTAACCGTGCAAGTGAATCGCCGTCTATTTCCAGCTTAATAGATCCTCAACCGACAAATGTCATTGGAACCTCACATTCTCTTTCAAAGGTCATGAACCCGCAACCAGTGGAGACCTTGACTATCAAGAAGGACGTAACTTCGAACCCGTCCACCATAGAGTCATCTGTTCCTACTGTGCCTCCCGTCCCTGTACCTCCAGTCTCTATTCAGATTAACCCAGCCCCAGATGTCGATATGGATCGCGATCAAGACCGCTCTGTTACCGTTACCAAGGCAGTCGCTTTGGCTAAAAAGTCAGCTGGAGGAGCGAGTACAACCACATCTTCTGCAGCAGCATCGCCCAAACCTCATCGTCAGAAGGAGGCACCTCCACCACTGCCCCCTGGTAACGGACTTTTATCCAGTGCACTCTTTGGTGGCCCCACGTCGGTTCCCACAGATGGAAGTGAGAATCGTGCTCCCACTGTTATTCTACACATTCCCATGAAAGGCGAGACCAACAAATATGTCAACTTTGCTCGCATTGCTGAAGAGGCCTATGGATGGGATGCTCTGCACCCACGTTTAGCGGCTCAACGGGAACGTCTTGCGCGCGTGACTGCTGCTGGTGCGGCGCTTGAGAAGGCAGCCGGGTTGATATCCGCCGACGACATGTCCGTTGATCTATCTGGATCTGAGAGCAAGACCGACTTGGAAGGGGAGCCGACCAAGAAGAAGAGAAAGGTTAGAGGTGATGATTACGACAAGAATGATCCATTTGTGGACGACTCGGAAATGTTATGGGAAGAACAGGCTGCGGCGAGTAAGGATGGTTTCTTTGTATATAGCGGTCCCTTGGTCCCTGAGGGGGAGAAGGCAATTATCGAACGGTATGTGACCTCCCCTTCACTAACATTCACTTATCTTTCGTGGATTGTGTGTAATTTTTCGTTGCTCACTCATTCGTAGTGCCAATGGAACGGTCAAACGCGGTCGTGGTCGCGGTAGAGGCGGCACCACCCGTGGAGGAGGAACTAGCAGAGGCGCTAGCAGCACTGCCGCAGCCAGTGGTGGAACGACGAGAGGTGGTGCGACACTGAGGAAACCGAGAGTCACAAAGGCTAGTCGAGAGAAGATGGCGCAGGAGAAGCTCGAGAGAGAGAGACTCGCTGTCCTTGCCGCAAAGCCCAGCACATTTCCCTCCTAGGATGCCACTTAATCAAAGTGTGTCTCTATCTGGAATATAGATAATGTCGCCATATCATGTTATGTCGTCTTATCGATATTTCTCCCTACCGAGAACATGGTGGATCCACTTTTACTTATTTCAACTGTCACCGGAGTTTTATTCGAAGCAAAGAACAAATTTGGATTATGGATTATGGGAGGCCACAGTCTTCAAAAGTTTCTGTCGCATGTCCTTTTCAGTTTAGAGCGGTTGTGTCTAATTTTCGGAGACCGAAGTGTCAACGAGCATACACACCTACGGTCTCTGATCAGCACTCATATCAGCATTAGAGCGATTGTTTCAGTCGCGGGCATCTTAGCTTTTATACTAAAGCTTTTATACCTTTTTCATATCTCTTTTGTCAAGAAACATGAACCTCTTAGAACCTGACGGACGGCATGATACTAGTGGTCATTCAACATATGAGTGTGATCCACTCAGCTTGTCCCTTTTATCGCCACCACACATGCATTGCTGGTTCTTCCTCCTCGCCTGAGGATTCTCCTCTCTTGTTTCAAGGGGTTTGTTAATGAAGACTCACGAACCTGTAGGGCTACGAACCGGCGCGTTTTGCTTGGGATGCTCGTGCGGACTGGTCTTGTCTGTAGTTCTAGGAGTTCTTGCTCTTATCACAATCCCCAACAGGGAATCCGGTCATCTGTACTATTAGCCACAGTTTTTCTTTTATCCTTTCCATTCTGTCTTCACAGCTAGAGCCCTTTCGGCCTGTCTGTATGTATCCTATCCTTTGCTAGCCGAGCTGGTTTAAGAATAAGATCCACCATTAATGCTCCATACAAATCCCCTCTGTGCTTGTGCCGATTAGACAAGTTATATTGGGAGAGGGTTTCATAGATTTTGTTTTCTCATGCCACGAGAGAGTGTGATTGGACCGTAAGAATGGAGTTGCTACACTGCTACAATGCAGTATATATACAAGCAAGACGAGGATAGTCTGTAGATGTCCTCTATCCATCCCAAAGGCAAACCCCAACGCCCTCCCGATGAAAGGAGAAGTATATATATACAAGCCGACACAGCGCCGTATTCGCACAGCCTCCACCGCGTCATAACCCAACGGTCATTTGAATCTCAGAAACCCCTTCCATCTATTCAAGGTCCGGCTATACCAACTCCGCGTTGGCGCCTCCTCGATCTCCTTCAGCAGCTCCGCATAATAGCTTGGATTACTCTTTGGCTCGAAGAACTTCTCTGACACGGGGAATCTCTCGGCGTATCGGTTCTCGAGGAGCGTGTAAAGTGCGTTAATTTGTTGGAGTTCGGCGGCTTCGACTTCGGGCTGTGGTGGGGAATTGGGCGAAGCTAGAAGATTTGTTTTGCGAGCGTGGAGGATGGCGGCAAAGGAGAGTTCAGGGCGGAGGGGGTCCCGGGGCCAGTGAGCGAGCGCGCGAAGGTAATGTTTGTATGCTAGCTGTAGTGAATAATTAACATCGAGTGCTCGTTCGACGAATTGCCTTCTTCTAATCGCTGAATGGTAGAGATTGCTTACTGATTTTGACATCTTGAGGGAGTCTCTGTGGCGAATTGAGACGGCATAAAATGCAGAATCCCCGATTTTGATATCCTCTCTCGAAATTATCAGAGCGTTGACGTTGACGATTAGCTAAGCGCACCCCTGCCCCCGCCTACGATTGGCTAGTGTTTATTCGGGTGGTGTGATGGATCGCATGGGGCCTTAGTCCGACACGCGAGACAGCGGCTGTGCAAGAGAACCACGCAAGGCCACCAGTCATTTGGGTGACTTACGACGTTGCTCCGTAACAGCGACTTAGTTTTTCTTCAACCTTCTCCCTTCGTTCCGACTCTCTTTGAATACGTTCACCTACAGCTTGCACAGAGCCTTTCTTAAACTCGACTTTTTGCATTTCTCTTTTCGGTTCGCGAGCGGTATCATGAATTCGCAGCGATATGAACGGGTGAGTCCTTCGTCGCCACACTGTGCCGCACCATGCAGCAGCTAGGAGAACAGATCGGAAGTTCTCGATATTGACTATGACTTCTTCAATGACGTACAGATATCTGGGAATGACGATGAAAATCCCTCTCCGATAAGTCCGCAAGGCCATCATGCACCTACACATCCGATTCCCAACTCTCCGCCTCCGTCTTTCCGTTCCCGCGAGTCATCACCTGCATCACACCGCCTTCTCTCGACAGAGGACCCGCTCACTAGCGATCATGACAGAGCGTTAGCGGACAGTTTTGACGCCGAAGGAGGTTCAGATACCGAGGGTGAGGATGAAGGTGATGATAGACAGCGGTTGATGCGTGGGACACACGCTGAGGCTCATGCGGCTGGATCGGGTTTAAAGACGAATGCGGCTGGGGATGGTGGTGCGGAACCTGCGACACCGGGTAGACCAGGCACACTACAGAGACAGACAACGGAGTTACCAAGTTTTGTGTCGCCGTCGAGGACAGGTGGAAGAGTTTATGGGAGTAGCCATGGGGTGAATGATGGGGTATTTGCGAATTTGAATGCGAAGCCGGAAGTTGGTGAGAAGGTGGAGGAACAACCTCCCGTACGTCTAATCCTCACGCTTGAGTGTCCATTTTTCTCCTATTAGATTACCGGATGCTAACATTTTCCTGCTCAGTCTTACGAACAAGCCGCCGCAGACGCTACCCCTCCATATTGGGAAACTACTATTCTCGCACCTGGCATGGGTACTGATGAGGTCTTCATCGATGGACTGCTTGTTGGCTCTGTCTTCTCCTTTGTCTGGAACGGCATGATCTCGATGTCATTCCAACTCGTCGGCTTTCTACTCACCTACCTTCTACACACGACACACGCAGCCAAGAACGGTTCTCGCGCCGGTCTCGGAATAACCCTCGTCCAATACGGTTTCTACATGAAAGGCTCAGTCGGAGCACCAGATGCGGGAAGTGATAGTGATGTTGTTGGACAACCACAATACGGAACCCCACCTGATCCAAATAGCCACGACTTTAACCCCGCTGATGCAGCTACTGCTGCGGCCCAAGCTATGGCCAATGGAGGTAGCAACACTTCTCGACTCTCAAGCATCACAAGTAGTGATTGGATGGCTTACCTGTTGATGATCGTCGGATGGTTCATCCTAATCCGGGCCGTCAGCGACTTCCTCAAAGCACGGCGACACGAGCAACTCGTCCTTCAGAGCCCTGATCGCGGCCTAGGCGTGCCCATCGTAGCCGAAGGCGAGCATTCAGAAACAGTTGTATAGACTAGGAGCATTCGCTTTCCTTCCTTTCCTGCGAAGCTTGTGAGATATGGGATACGCAGGCCGGGTTTCTGCCATAGATAGTTCTCTAGTAGACTGACTGCTAGTCTACCTATTTCCTTGTCTGTCTCACTCATCTTCTGGTTGCGTCTGTTGGGGCTGGCTGGCGAGGAATGGCGTGTGGACTTTCCCCTTTGTGTGTATCTCTGGCTTCCTAGCTGGGCAAAAGGTGGAGATACGATGGCCTATTCTTGTCAGTTTTTCTATCTAGGTTATTCGGTTTTAATTCAAGAATTTAGTAGACTCGTGAAGACGAACCGTGAAAGCCAACGTCCTTTGTGAGTGTTTCGCATCAACATGCCTGCAAGGGCGTTATTAAGACTTGATATACCTATGGCGATCAGATATGCTTTCCGTCATACCGGTCTTGCACCCACAAATCCCTTTTGCATATATATATATATATGCCCACGGTCTCTGAACAAGGCCGCGCTCTCACTCAAGTCCCGTCAGCACAGACCCCCCCGAAATCCATTGAGGTACCCCACAAAATTCGGGTCAAAAATTCCATACTCAGGGCCAGGATTGGACTATGACTGGCCTGCAAGTTTTATGATAGATCGAATCCCCAGTTCCTTTGTTGAGCCTGGAAAGACATTACGGCAATCATGCACTTTTCACGTTCTACCTATGCAGTCGCCTCTGCCGTATCACCCTGCCATCCTCCCCATCCCCAGACACTCCACTGGCACCTAACCTCCCCGCCTCTCGTGCCCCAGTCATCCCTGCCGCCCTCAACTCCTTCCTCCAAACAACGCAAACCCACATCCTCGAGTCCCTTCTGTAGGGCCTCCACCTCCCACCTATAACCCTCTCGCAACGGAACCTCAACCACCACTCTCGCTTCCCCATCTCTCCACAGCCACCTCTCCACCACCCCACACACAAGCCCCGGGTGCTCGGGCGCGTACACAGGGTCCGCTATCAATATAACCTCGTACTTTCTCTCCTCTCCGTCAGTTGGACCGGTATCGGCTGCCCAGTCCAGTACCCCCGTCGTAGCTGATCCACCATATTTCGCTATCGTCGTGGCGTTCACTTCGACATTTCTCGCAAGATTCGGTAGGATATCAGGGAGATCTGTCAGATGCACCGCCGTCCCCAGTACACACGCGGCGGCTATACCTAGTAACCCCGTTCCAGCACCGAGTTCGAGGGTGCGAGGCTTTGGTGTAGGGAGGTGTGGCAGGACTAAAGGGAGCCGGCGAGCGAGTAAGTGAGAGGCAGACCATGTTTTATGGCCCAAGTTGTCTGAGGTGAGAGTTGGTTCGTGGAGTGTTATTTCTAGCTTGTTTCCCGTTGGTAGGGAGAGGGTGAAGGTCCTGGTAAGAGGGGGCTGTGCGGTGCGGCCCGAGCGTTCACTAAGCCGTATACTCGCGAGCTCCCAGATCTGGTCTCGTAGCGCGTCGTCAGGAAGCCAGGTAAGGGGGGACGCGATTATGGAGGTTAAGTATTTGGTTAGGCCATCGGGGTAGACTTTAGGGATTGCTCTGTTGGAGTTGTTGGGTGCGCGGTCAATGGTATCCCATGACGGCGGAGTGATAGCGAGGTGGTCTAAAGTTTCCAGGAGGACGGCTGCGGGAGGTTTCTGGTAGAGTTGCGGGAGGTCGAAGACTGTGGTACTTTTTTCATTGCAGAGGGGTTTTGTTAGTCTGTGGCCCTCAAAGTAGTACTTCCGTAGGACAGTAAGTATATGTACCATGAAGAGGCTCCGGAGAGTCGTCAATTGCCGTATCCATCATCATTGTAATGTCTTGAATTTGTATGGAGTAGGAGCACAGAGTGAACCCACCCCCACCAGGGACCTGAATATTTTATGGATGGTGCAGAACTACGCTAAACCCTATTCGTGCCCCCCACATTCCAGCCCCAGGATCCAACGAGCTTCCCTCGCCCAAGGCCCGCAATTACCTGCGCTTCACTATCGCGGCCTCACTTCATTCCCTACATTCCTATGGGACTAGCTACTGGTATCCGCTCGTTCCTCCGACGAAAGCTACGGAAGAACGCGAGACGACGAGGAGACGACGGGCCTGAAAGATGGGATCGCCCACCCCCACTCGAGCAGCGTCTCCGAGCGTATCGTGAGCATCAACAGCGGTTAGAGGAGGATATTCCTTCTTCGCTATCTAAAATACGGAAGAGGGCTCTGACGCTCGATGCGACTGTGCCGGCCAGCGTTGTTGATCATGGGCGAGCGAATGCAGGTTTGTTGGGCAGGTTACCGCCGGAGATTAGGTCGATGGTCTGGATGATGGTGCTGTCGGGGGAGAGGTTGCATATCACGCGTGAGCCGAGAGGGAAGCTTGGGTATTTGGTATGCTGTAAACCTGGGGATAAGGACGCGGGACGGCATACGAGGTGTTGGGGGGCGCAGGATGGGGATGGGTATACGATACGTGAGGAGACGACGGAGGATGGGAGGATGAGGAAGAATTTGCTGGCGTTAGTGAAGACGTGTCGGTGGATGTAAGTTGACTACGCATGACCTCTCTGTGCTCTTAACATTCTGGTAGGAGTATGAGGTTGACAATGTCGTGTGGTTGCGCAGTTACTCTGAGACCATTGACATTGCATACGCGCACAACACATTTTCCTTCAACCAGCTATTCCCGCTCACCTACCTGCCAATGACCCTCCTCCCCCAGCGCCAAAACACCATTCGCTCACTACGACTGCAATGGCACTTCTGGCGCACCATGCGCGGTGGACTATACAGAGCAGACTTCGATCGCTCGTCAGATGGTGGGGCCTGGGAAAGGGCTTGTGCGGCTATAGAGAGCATGAAGGGCCTCCGAGACGTTAAGATAATGTTAACGTCATGGCTGAGAGAGGAGTGGGCACCCTGGATGCTAGAACCGCTGACTAGTGTCACCGTGCAAGGACCATTCGAGGTTTATGTAAATTGGGCGACATACGCGGCGGAAGAAGCAATGGTAGACAGAGGCGTACCATTCCGTCTTGTGAGGAGAACAGCTTTTAATGTCTAGGCTTTCTCTAGAAGACACGTTTCCCTCGATTGTATGATTTACGCATGACCAAATTACTTAGTGCCTACGGAGAAATTCAGAGGAACGCATAGTAGGATCTCAAGCTTTTTCAAGACTCAGGCAACCACTCCATATCTACTCTATCTTAACTCTCATCCACCAGCTTTCACAGACGAAATATCAACAGCTAGAACGAGATTATTGTGGAATCCCTGCTTCTCTAGATACGCCCTCAGGGGATCGTTTTGCAAGACAATGCTTGGTTAGAGAAGCTTCCACCTCAATATGATGAAAAAAACAAAAACAAAACAAAGTACAGATAACAAATCAGCAAGTGAAATAGCCTATAGCGTTCATTTCCGGGATCTCTGCGTGTTATTGTCTTGCCAGAACCATCTTCAAGATATCCTGTAAGTCAAATCCGGGACCTCCTGGCACGACATCTTTCCAAATCTGCGCAGGAATTCGCTTTTCCTCTGGCAATATGCTCCAATTAGGGCTATGCTCTGCCTTTAGCCACTTGAAGTCATCAACTTTCTTCCATTGGTTCTCGATGGGTTGTTCTGATTCGAGTAGCTGTACAATATTAGTAGGAGATAATATTAAGAGAGTGGATCGACGTGAGCCATGACTGGATAACGACTTACGTAGTGGTTCGGCATTGGTGCAAATCTTATGCCATTGCAATCCTCAATGATAGGCCGGCTAGCGCATAGTAGATACACATGCACTCCTTTACTGTCATGCATGCGAAACTGTCTGCATGCCACAACAATGACGCTGTTCTCGGCTCCAGTGATGTGAGCAGGCCCGTCAACATGCCCACACACGATCAGCGAGTCGCGTATGTTCTTGAGGGCAAGCCCCGCAAACGGTTTGCCTGAGGCGGTCGGAACAGACATATCCACCACGCACCGTTTAATGGACGTCAGAGAGCCTGATGATGTCGCGCGCGACGCGGACGAAGGTAAAATAATATGAACATTCAAATAGTTTGAGAGCTGTACGGTCTTAGAATCTGAGAATGACGGTTTCTGGATGGCAGAGAGATCTGGTCTGGGGAGATTTGAATCGGCAGTCCCTTCGACAGCGCTCGGTTCATTAGGAGGAGTCGGGATATAGGCCGGAGTTGTAACAATTGACGACTCGGCAGAGGACGGATTCTCGCGGTGGCCAGTTACCTTCAAATGTTGTGCAGTGGCGATTTCTGCAGCATCCGTGAGAGAGATTGCAGAATTGTTCTTGCGAACAGTCTTGAATGCAAATTTAGACTTGGGCTGGACGGCTGCTCGAGTCTCTTGGAAACGCTCCGAGAGAGCCTTAATTGCCTGTGTGATAGATTATTACCAATGTCAAAATCTGGCCGTGAAGGAGTGAGGGCGAGACTGACCTCAGAATAGGTCCGTTGGTCATAGGCAGGTAGATAGGGAGAGGCATCTTTCACTTCGTTGGCGAGGCGGGCAATGCCTGCTAAGCAATGGTCTATAGCATCAGTTCGCTCACCGCCAACTACAGGTAGATCGGCGAGCTTGCCCATTTGAACCTGGAGGGCTGTTCAGCCAGAACCTGACGTTAGCTGCTGCTTTTCGCCATCTACGCACTAGGAGAGTAGTTTGAAGCTGTACCTGTGACCTCTTGTTGAAAGTAACGGAAGAACCGTTCTTTAGGTCCTAGCTGCGGCGCCGCCGTCGAGCTAGACATGGCGCTAGAAAGTATTTCAGAGCGCAGTTATAAGATCAAATTGCAGCTGGGACTTGATAGTCGAGAGAGCGCTCAGCAATAATATTATAGAATTTGTGGAATATGGGGCAAGCCCAACGACTGTGGGGTGAAGTTAAGGTAAATGTGAGATGTGGGAGCAATATATGTGTGCATTGGCCCTGTCCCATTGGCAGGCAGAAGCACTAGAGTGGACTCGTGACGGCATGATTGTTCGCTGTTTTGTCGAATCGCGCCGTCTCTACTGTGCGCAGATCGAGTTCCACAAACTGGTCATTCCCCGAGAACTGCACGAACGTACGAGCATGTTTTCTGGGTGCGGTGGACCTACCACCGGCGTGCTGCCCGGCCTAATGCTTGTGTGGGATTAGAGGTTGCCTGGCTTTGCCGCTGCTCGATGCGCCGCCATATCTTTACCCCACCACTCTCAATCGCTTAGCCGAACCAGGTAACCCCTGGCAAGGACCCTATCTCTTGATCGGCTGCCTCGGCCATTCAGGCATGTCACAGTGTATGGGGCACGACAGGACCGCGCATTCACTAAAGAGGAACTGAAACTTGGCTACTTGATGTAAATCAAAATTTATTCGAATGATCAGATGAGTAAAATGGAAGAGTAATCTACAAGGCGACTATTTGCAGAAGATTTACTGCCCGACGCAGCGATCCCAAGTCATTATGAGTCTGTCGAAGGTTTGGCTGGCACGTCGATCCCGTACTTCTCTCGAATCCTCTCCCGTCTTCGTTCGGAGTACCCTAGTCCGTAGATACCTAAAGTTACAGGGTGAGACGTGGACCCATCAAGCGCAGAGTGTTAGAACAACCCCATACCTCTGCCTTCACCCAACTCCTCCACCGTCTCCTGGATGGGTCGCCTTCGATTCTTTCGAAGGAACTCCTTCCGGTCAAACTCGTCCACATCGGGGTCTTTCGTGTAGCCTGTGAGCTTCCCGCCGGTGTAGTCGAACGTACCTAGGAGGACAGCCAAACCAGCGCCATATCCCAGTACCGCAGGAATTGTTCGAACTTGAGGGCTCATTAGTAACACAAACAATCTAGTAGACCGCCAAGACCAAAACGCACATCGCACGCCCATCACTGATCCAGCGAAAAAGCCTCCTATTGTTGAATTCCAGCTGTCGTCTTTCTCACGAAGATTCGCTGAGGCTGTCTTGACAAACTCGTATGTTCCACCCATAGCAGCTGCGCACACCACCATCAGACTCTGCAAAAGCTTGCAGACACGGGGCCTTACCAAAGACCGCAATCGTTCCTCCCGTCCGTGTGAATATCCCCCAGGCGGAGACATTCTGCTTGGTCAAGGTGTTTTGTATCCCTGAAACCAATGCACCAGCAGAGCCAGTTATCATGGTTGCCTTGATAGCAGCGCCAATTGCATCTTTCGGGTGAAAAGCCTCTTTATCAGGGTCCATGTCGAAAGGATCGGGAAGTTGGTGCGGTTCAAGAGGTCGGAAGTTGATGCTTTCAGCGTCCGCTTTAGCGACGGTTTAGTTAGTCAGAAACCAGCAGAGCCGCAAACGTGTTGACGCTAAGAAGTAGATTGAGGTTATGGGTCTACTACGAGAGCAACATCAAGCTTACGCACGCAGACCCTGGCAGCTCACAGCGGGACTGCCGCTCGAAACTCGAAGGCCCTTTCACCGCTGCAGCTATCAATTTAATTCTACGGTTCCACATTGTAGGCGGCTGAGCCACGAAAACTTTCCCTGTTTGCACTGGAATATATTGAGGGTGCTAATCAAGCTCTCGCCCTCCATCCTCTCGACACAACAACGCAACGGCATCGAGCCTGAGATTTGCACGGTTCTGCTCCCACCTACTCGGAACATTCGACCACTACGGTATAGAACGAGCGGCTACAACATCAACTCCGCAGCCTTCGACATGATTGATGTCGAAGCTGCCTCGCGGCCAGGCAGGTCAACTTCCATTAAGTTTTTGGTCAGACCTAAACTAAACTACCTCTAGGTAAAACTGCGCCACGGCTTATCGAAGACTTGATTGTCTACGATCCCCCTAAGTCCAGACGAGATGTTCTCGCTGAGGATGCCCCGCAATACACCCCCTCAAAGCCGTCACCAGCGAGAACTAGTTCTGGAAGCTGCCGACATAGGTTTATGGACAAGCCAGACCAGTGTATCATACCACCGTTAGATTGGAGGCCAGTGCCTGGCGATACCTACAAGGTGGCATCGTTCTGTTACGAGTGCCGATGTCACTTTGTGTTGTCAATCCAATATAGAGGTGGCCGCCCTGACGGCCGTCCATGCCCGAATAATGACTTTCCCTTGCACCACTTTCGCTGTATTCCTCACAGGACAAAGCCCAGAAAGAAATCGGTAGAAACTACAACCCGCGAGAAATGGCAAGAAGAACGTGCCTTCGGCTGCTCCTCGCCTTTCTGCTCCGCCGAAGTTACTGTGACTTTATCTTCACCAAAGCTCACGCCTGAGTATGTTTCACTGCTCACCGACAAAGACAGAATTGCAGAGCGTCCTAGGAGAGCGGAGGAGTTTGAGCCTGGACGAAGCCTAGAAGAAGTCTTGGATCCTTGGGAGGTGTTAAACAGGCTGAAGACATACATTACTGATGCTTTACGTTCAAACTCAAAGAAACAAATATCCGCCCGGAATAAGAAGTTTGTCGCAGCTTTAGGGGAAGATTGCCATGACATGCTTGAATCCTTTGGGTTCACCCTAGACGTAAGTGGCTCGGCTTCAGTACCTGCCCCTTTCGTCCATGTAGCTAACGTCTCACCCTTCCAAAAGGAAGCCGCAGAGATTTGGGACTTACCAAAAGTCGACGCATCTACCACAACACCCTTTCAAGATTCTCAGAAAATTCTTCTCGATGACGTTGAGAAAGAGCTCATGGTACTTATGGCAAAGAGGCCTTGGCATGAGATTCAGAAAAAGCTCAACGTCCACTTCCGGCCTATGCCATCGATGAAATCTTTCCAAAGAGTTCTTGGATGCCTTGATTGTATAAGAATCCTCCACCCCTTAAGAATTGCCTGTACTAACTTTGAGAGATGACAAACGGACATCCATGAGACGGCCAATTGATCTTACCCAGGATGAGCATCCGTGAGTTGCTTATAATCCCTTCTTTTATTATCTGCGCGCTTAGTTGTGGCCATTACTAACCGTAAGCAAACAATAGCTACTATGCCAGCCTGGGCGCTCTGTCCGATTTTTCAGACCCGCTACTCAGTTTCGCATATGATCGCCAAAGAGATTGTGACCCGAATAACGCCCCTTACTATTTTGGGTGCCTACAACATCTCGCTAAGAACAGACAGAGCGAACAGCTCAACACAAAAGTAGCGGTTCTTGAATCTCAAGGGGAATTTAGCAATAGCGACGTCAGACGGGCATATGAATACTTCGGACTTCAACCTGATGCACCTAATATGCAGGACGACTTCATCATAGGAACATTTCAGTCTAGGGTATCTGATGCCCCTAGGCAACAGGCGGAAATGCGACAGCAACTGTGCATCATCGGCGAGGCTAGGAGAAGTGATAAAATAAAATATGTGGCATCGAACAGTGAGTTTGTAGACAGGATAACTAGACGTCCTCACTAACGAAAACGCAGCCGTCACAAACTATGAGCAAGCACTTACATGGCTTTCTGCCGATGAAACTACGCCGGATGATTTTATCGTATCTTCCGCTATTGTAAAGGTATGTGTTTTCGCCACCAATTCTAGTTCTTTTGTCGTTCGATAGCCTTCCATTTGAGATTGGCTCTAATTCACCAGCAGCGTCATGAGAGTAAAGTAGATGAAAAGACTGCTCGAGAAGCAGTTCGCATTATTGCAGAGAAACGTGATAGCCGTGCGCTGAAAAATTGGCTTAGCACCGGGCAGATGGAGGAACAGGAAATGGATTTGGGTCAGGCATATGGCCGCTTGGGTATCGACGATCGGACATTAGACGACGATACGATACTTACCACATTTTCCCTCCGTGTGGAAGATGAACCGTCGCAGCTTGACGCGTTACGAGCAGCACTCAAGGCCATTGCGAAACATTCAAAGAGTAACCGCATCGAGTCATTCTTGAACACGGGGAAGATGACAGCAGACTTCTCCCCGGATTGGCCAGTTGGACTGGAAAACATCGGCAACACTTGTTACCTCAACAGCTTATTGCAGTTCTACTTCACTGTTACGCCATTGCGGGAAATGGTACTGAACTTTGACAACTACCGGATGGAATTGTCAGTGGAAAATGTGGAAAGAAAGAAAGTAGGGTCAAGGAGAGTTACACGTAAGGAAATAGAACGAGCGCAAAAATGTAAGCTGGGACTTCCTACGTCTCTATAGCTAATAAAGCTAATAAAGGTAGTTGCATATGAGCTTCAAAAGCTCTTTAGAAGCCAAATTTCTGCAAGATCGGCTTCGATCACTCCCGAGTATGAACTTGCGCGTCTTACGCTTATCAGCTCCATTAATGAAGAGCACTACCGGCGCATGTCAATAGCCAGCAACCATGGGCCGCCTAACCTTGGCGAAATCAATGGTGCTCCGATATATGGGCCTGTAGGGCCGCCTCAGCTACCTATTGAGATGGATGTTGATGCCCAACCGCAGGCTGAGAAACGTTTGGAAACCATAGACAGCGATACTGGAAGCGAAACAACCCTAGTTGGAGACGTGTCCGAAAAGCCACCTGCATATGAAGATGTTTATGCTATTGTGGTCGACGGTGACCAAACCGGATCAAACGGTCAGGCCCAAGGTGACAAGGAGAATCTCGCTCCGGGCGACGGCAATCCTTCTAACTCTGCCTTAACAATCACAGTTGCAGATGGCATGGTCATCGATAGTAATGAAGATGAGCAGATAAATGGGCTGTCAACGTCATCTAAACTAAATCCGCCACCCTCCCCGCCAGAGCGTCCAGCACGAATACCTCCCCTACCCCCCCGACCGAAGCCTGTGGATACTCAAAAGATTCGAGGAGAGCTGGAGATGGGTGCTCAACAAGACGTCACGGAAGTTATTGCAAACGTGTTGTTTCAGCTTGAGTGCGCCATAAGGCCCACATACTTCGGAGAAGACGGAGAACAAGTCGACCTGATTAAAGAGTTAGTGACGCCTAGATCTACTGCTTAAACCTGCTTGTCGTACTAACTACTGTATATTGCAGGCTGTTTTACGGCAAAAACAAAAGCTATATCAAGAAGCCTGGCGAAGCGGTTCGTGTGAAGGAGCAATTATTTGCTGATATCAAAGTCAATGTCACGGCCGGTCCATGCGACATCTACTCCGCACTGGACGGTGCTTATGACGAGCAAGAGATTGAAATTGATGGTACAAAAGCTCGTCAATACCATTCAATCAGCCAACATCCGCCAATATTACAGGTTCACATCCAACGGGCTCAATATGACCAAGCTCAAAAAACGACTTTCAAAGCAAACTCGCATCTGTCGCTAGAGAAATTGATCTTTCTAGACAGATACATCGACTCTGATGATCCTGGTTTAATAAAGGAGAGAGAGAGATCATGGCTATGGAAGGAAGAACTGGCGAAACTTGAATCAAGGAAGGCAGATTTGGTGAAAACAGAAGTCAGATATTCCATCCGCCTTCCTCAACTGTGACTTTATCATGACTATTGCTAACATCTCTAACATGCTTGCAGGCCAACGTCGATGTCGAAACGATGTACAATCTTATAATCGATTGGCTTGAAACAGTTCAATCTGCTCCTGAATGGGGTCTCGAAGAGCCGGCAGCGGTTAAGCCAGAGATACTCCAAGCTCTTCAGGAAAAGGCGAAAAAGGCCAGTAAAGAGTTGGAAGGTAAGTTAAATATTTCATTACGTAGCAATATAAGAGAAATACGATCCACTTAGTACTGAAGCTAAATAGTTACCAGTGATCGACGCATCAATCGTGGCAATAAAATCTGTGTTGAAGAACCAGTTTGCAAATCGGCGTGAACTGGGTTATCGTTTACACTCGGTCTTCATCCACCGAGGTAGGGCTTCCTATCTTTGTGTACCACACTATCACTCCATTTCTATTTAGAAATGCTAACCTTTTCTCCTTTGAACTAGGCACTGTAAGTTTCGGTCATTACTGGATTTATATCTACGATTTCCAACGAAACGTGTGGCGCAAATACAACGACGGGTATGTGTCGGAAGTGGCTGACGAGAGAGAAATATTTGAGCAAGAGAAAAATAACCCAGCCACGCCGTACTTTCTTGTGTACGTCCTTGATGAGCATAAGCACCAGCTCGTAGATGCCGTGTGCCGGAAAATCGATGATAGCAACTTTGAAGCCACTGCCAGGGTTTCGGATCTGATGGAATGGTAGTCGTTCCTTTACAACAGCACTATGTAGCGTCGGTTACGGCATTTAAGTCTCTTCTCTTAATTCAAGGAAGATAAACGTCAATTTTCGAATGCATTGCATGGTGCGTTCTGAACTTCATGGTTTTCCCAAGTCCTGATGAGATCATAACTGGCAAGGCATACACGGGCCTTATGGCTGAATTGGTGTTTTTGTCTCGGAAGATTGGCGGATGATATGGCTCGGTTTTAGTAACGATAGCGCAATTTTCGCAGGAGATGGACATGGCATGCTGAAGTTCGGATAGTCGCGTTGTTAAAGCTGCCTGTCTTGTTGTAGATCTGAGCGCAATTGTCCTCCCGGCTTCATTAGACTAAACGGCTCCGTTTATTTGTGCATAACAATAGAAATACGACGAATTTGGCCATTTGGCATTTCATTCATAGAAACATTCTTAGCCAGCCGTAAGAGACCTCCCTTTACAAGCCTCACCCTCAGGGGAGCCTCGGCCCCTGAATAAAATGATATAGCCTCATACCAGATGCCTGTGCTGAGTACGTGGGTACATAAGTTTATCGGAAACAGATAAATCGGCAGCAGCCGAGATCTCACATGTCCAGTAGATAGTTCGTAAAACGACCAAAGGCAATCCCTTCAGATTTGGTGAAATTTCCGAGAGCTTCTGAACGTGCTGCCTGAGCACAGGCATTCGCTGGGGAGACGCCACTACCGAAGTCTCGCCTGGAAATACCCCCTCGGGACAATGAGACATCCCAGAAAAACCTTGATCAAAATTTCGAGATCTGAGTACTTATACATGTCGGTATCTGTACGCGCATGTCACGCTTCTGCGTCCTCGAGGGTCGCAATAGGTCTGGGCTCTTCGAAAAGCTAGACGTATGGATGCTTTTTCTGACGCCTAAAGAGGAAGTTCTGAAGTATTAAGGTCTCAGCCCGGAATACGCCCGTAAACAACCGTACGATGATTACATACGCCCATCTGTGGATGGTGTAAACGGACACAAATTATGTAAAATAAATTATGCTTTTATTCATGTTTTCTCTTTGCCTACACGAGCCAAGTCATGAGACACGCTATATTAGAATCTCCCTACTCCCGCATAGGATGATTCCCGACTTCCAGCTTCAGGGCAAACACTGCCAACGCATTTTCTCCCCATTCGACAGACGCCCCACCCTCCTTGTGCAAAAGGGCCATAACCGCAGGCGTAGGCGGCAGAGCAAATGGACAGATGTGGCCCAAAAGGACCCTGCGAAAATGAGTTCGTACAAATATTTTGTAGGTTATTAGGTTCTGATAATGTCAATGAGCTTCGATGAGCTGGTCGGATACGGGGTTGAGTTGATGTCAACTGGAACGAACCGTAAAGTGTACCGGGCTGGGCCATTGCGGTCCCCCAAAAGACTCCCGCTGGTAGAAAAGTCCGTAGGCTGCTCGACTCAAAAAGGTTTTGCAAAAAACGCCCCAGTTAAGAGTTAGGTATATCGATTAAGTCAAGTAGTCGCCGAAATCATGTCCATTCGCCAAGTAGCCAGTCAAGTAGAATCGGTCATGGACCTACGAGGAAGCGCCCTACTCCCAGTCATTCTCGATAAACGCGCTCCATTCCTTGTCGACGCCAGGAGTACCTCTCTCACCGGCGCCGAGAGAGCTCAGGTTCCTCGTCAATGAGAGTGGTTTTGAGGAATCTGCAAGAGCGTTGTCGAAGTGCAACCCGAAAGAGGGATCAACAGTTGCACTGTAGTCACCAAACGTGTTCATGTCTAGCGCGCTAGGCGCCAACGTTGCATCCAAACCGTCGAATGAAGTGTGATTCGTCTGTTGTTGCTGCTTTAGGCTATCCATCCCATATGAATTGTAGTTCAGGTAACTCGGAAGGTGCTCGCTGCCAGCCATCATCTGCGATGTGAGAGGGTCCAAAGGATCGAGCGCACCCCCTAAGAACATCTGGGCTTCGGCGGGCAGCGCTGTCGAGAATGGGCTGGTGAGATCCGAATTCAAGTTATTCCTCATGAATGGGGCTTGCTGCATGAACTGCTGCTGTTGCTGCATCAACAACTTTTGCTGGTAGTCCGACTGGACGGGTGTTGGGTTGGGAGTTTGCTTGGGTGTGGGTCTGGTTTGCGGCAGCTGTACATGGGGTACTGGAGCTGACATGGGCGTCGGGGTCGACATGGTAACTGCAGGAGACATTGTGTTCGCGGTCGGCAATGGTGCTGAGCTCATGGGCATCGACATTCGTCGGAGATGGGACGGGTCGGTCAGTGATTGATCAGTGACGGGTTGGTATGGCGAATTCATGGCGGGTGTTTGTTGCGGATCGGCTATTGGTACAGGGCGCTGCGGCTGCATTAAGGCATCGGGAGCCATAGGGTATGGCGTGTGTCGAAACATTGCCGGGTTGTGCATCATCTGCTGGTTCATGAAAGGCGACTGATACATAGAATGGTTGTGAGCGAACTGTGGTGCGTTGGGATAAGTCTGAGCATATGAGCTGGTGATGGCTTGGTCAAGTGCGCTCCTCATGGCGACGTGGTTGGTTAGGTAGGCAGCGAGTCTGCGGTTGAAATCGGCCGATCCAGTTTGGAGGTGGGCAGTCAGCCGCCGGTACTGGAGAGGCAGGTCGTCGTCTTCCTCCTCGTACATCTCCTCGTTGATCACATCCTGCTCGGTGACTCTGAGCGACCGTCCAGTTCGGCGTTTGTGGATCTCGGATGCTCGTCGAGCCGACTCGACACGAGCCTCGAGACTCCGATCACTCCGCCGCGACGCAGCAATGTATGCGCTGTATGAGACTCAGTCGCCATCATTCGCCGCCTTCGCCGTACCGTGCTGTGGTGGGGAGTGGAGGTGGGAGCTTACCGCTCTTGATTCTCTTCGTGGGTTCTCTCGGTCTTTACGGCCTTTGCCGGAGGGATGGTTCGCACAGGAGGCATGATGAGCGAGTAAAGGAGGATGATCCTCAGGGTGCTCGCTGACAATCGTAGAAGGAGTGAATGGTGGAAGTGGGTGAAGAAGGGTGGCCGAATGGCAGATGGGGTGTGGTGGGAGATAAGAATGCGTGTGCGGGTGAGTGTGAGTGGGTGTGTGTGGTTGCGGAGAAGCGGCGAATGCTAGAACTGGCAGCAGGGTAGCCTGGTTTTGAATGAGACCCCGAGACTGCCTTTGGATCTGGGCTGTGTAGCAGCATCCGCTAGCCCACGAGTCCGCTAACGAAAAAGTAACGGATGGCTCAATTCAACGCCGAGGGTCGTTTGACGAAGGAGGGGGAGGCCGCAACGAGGGATGGCGTTCGCAGTACGGACCACCAAGGACTTGATCAGCCGAAGAGGGACAGCCTGTTCGAGCCTAGGACGACCGGGATACCGTATTCGATCCGCAGGGTGACACAGAGTCAAACCCTCGCTCGCCGCTGTAGCGCGATGCGATTACTTATCGCAAACTGTGCTACGCAGTATTGGCGTATGTGCCTGGGCGCCGTAGGGTCTTGGTCGTTTGGCCGTGGTGCAGTCTGCGTTGCGTGGCCAGCGGTTTGTGCGCTGTGCTGCCTTGTGATATAAAACTCCGATCTGCAGACACACTCTCGCGAAGGCCCGATCAAAGCTAAGCTTTTTTCAACAGCTGGCAAACGAAACGCCATGCAACCCCGATCGCGAAGGCGAATTTCCGGCAATGCAACAAAACCCGATGCGATTTGGAGCTTTGGACGTGCGAGAGACGGGCGATAGGGGCTTGGTGGGCTGGCAGCGCGCATCTGAAGGATGAGGGAAACAAACCTAGGCGCAGGGAAGCAGTACTGTTGGAAGGTTCTGGTGCGGGCTGGTTGACTGCTCCATGGATTGCTCGCGTTCCCGCTGTGATCGAAGTTCTTGGCAGAACCGAGCCAGTGAGCAGGCAGACAGCCCACACGCGCTTTCTCCGATCGATCATAGCGCCAGATTTGCGGGAACTCGCGAATCTCATTAGCGTGACACAGAGATCGGGGGTTTTCTTCCTGCCTGCACTGCACCCCACCCACGAAGCCTACCTCGTATACACCTAAGTTTACGAGGTACCTCGTAGATATGGAGTACATTGCCTGTCCGTGCACTCCATCCTGCACGGCACTGACTCGGCCGCACCGATGAGTTGGAAAAAGGAACTCGCGACGCCGGTAGATAGGAACGAACGGGAGAAGGGAAGGGGCTGGTTACTTGGCCGCTTGGCTGCTTAGCTGCTTAATTGCTTGGCCTCGTCGCGGTTTTCGCCTCCCTCTCCAACACGGTTCGTGGGCGGTGGACGCTAAACAGCACCGGAGTATGTTATGCGCAGTTGGTTAGTTTGTTGGGTGTGTAGGGTGTGTAGCGACAGGCCTCACCCCAGTCTTTTCTATCTCATCGCACGGGAATTGGCGAATTAAAGGCACCGTTGGGCGCGGTCTGGAGTCGCACGATGCATGGCGCTGGGTTGCGTCTGGGGAAGGGAAGCGGCATGCACCAAAAAAACGAAATATGGGAGTACGAATGCTGAGAAACAATTTGCGGTGGATATCTGGGTGGGCAGTGCTGCGCTGCACACCTGCACACCTGCACACCTGCACACCTGCTGTAGCCGAACCAGCTATGTGCATGCTGGGGTAGGATGGGGATCCGATTTCGAACCGCCGATTCTAAGTTTGGCCTGCTCGATGCGGACTGCGAGATTGGGGTAAGATGAAATCTCCCCGCTTTGGCCACAATCTATCGATTGCAATTCCGTCAATCTCCCGGTCTAGAATATGCGTTCCAGCTGCCGTTGCGAATTAGGCGGCCTTATCCACGAATCGCTAACAATTAATTCGTCACGGTTGAAGAGCTGTGAGTGTGACGTACACCTCCGTAGGAAATGTTTTGGATGTTCTTTTTGACAAGCGAAAAAGCAGTAGAAAAATAGACGTAAAAAAATTACCTACCTCAGGCCACCTTTGCGTCACCGGCTAAATGCGATCAAGGCAAAACAGACAGTCGGAGCGCTCAGCCCTTGAGACAACAGGAAACGTTTGAACAAATCCTTTCTCACACATCAAAGCGGCAACGCCATTTTCTGTAGGCATCCCGACGCTCCAGGTGTCCCAACACAGAACGAATCAGCAGATTTCTAGGTAGCCATTGCCCCTCCCGCCCCCGGATCCTCTAGACATCAATACCACTCCCTGTGTTACAAAGAACGCTCGGCTAGCACTTGACTGGTTAGACCAGATCTCCTGCAAGATTAGGTTCTCCGCGGCCTGGGAATCCCTCTGGGTCCTGGTTCACAGCAGAGAGTCCAGCCTCGTGAAAACGCTGAGACAAGCTGCCACAACCTATTCGTTAGGATCTACCAGTTAGCAAAAGCTCAGACATTCCGTGGGTAATGACAGCCGTCCCAGGAACACCATGTTTCGTGGAGCGCCTCATATATATGCTTCAAGGAATTCTCAATGCGGGAATGATAAGAGAAAGCTATTTACGTACTTCAAGTTGGAGTTCCTTATCTTTTGCATTGTTGACTTCTTCCGTTACCACTTGACCCAGGTTGGCTCCAATGCCAGCCGACCCACCGGCTCTCTTGCCAAACGGCCACTGAGAATATTCAGCCAGGAGTTCATCCACCTGCGCAAAAGCTCGTTCCCTTGACTCGTGTCCCAGTGTCGCCAACGCATTCTCAAGAACATTTGCGGCATATGCAGCACACACCATGGCGATGGTCCTTAGGTATCTAAACTCCATCTCCGTGGGCAAGAATTGACTCTCCGGCAAGACCACTGTGCGGTTTGTAAGCACATTCCGCACTCGTCGTCGAATCTCGTCTTTCGCTCCTCCGTCCGCAACAGGATGGGTGGCCATATCGAAAAGGAGGAAGTTGCGTTTCTCAGTCCGCAGGATGCCTTTATCAACCAGCCCTTTTGCGAGGCGCTCTCGAACTTGCTTTAGTTGATAGCCTATCTTCATCAAGTTCCACGTTTCACCTAGCACAACGTACCACATCAGCTACAGAACCAACACTACTATAACCAACCCAGTTAGAAGTATCTGTGACCATATCCACATACCGCTCATTAGGTCAATCCACGAGCTAACGCTCATCTTTTCACTGGATTTCATCATTTTGAGTGCCTCATCAAGTAGAACTTCTCCCGTTAAAGTGTCGTCGATTACTTCGATTACCCGATCTGCTAGAGGAAACCGTCGTCTCGATGAATCTTTCTGCATGCTCACACGGCCTCTAAACGCCAGTTCGATAACAATGCATCCCCGTAATGCGTATGAGATATTATCGTTCCAGAAAGAAAGGTAGCCCTTTTAACAACCCGAATATTAGCAACGCCATTGAAACTTGCGTACCATGAGCCAAACGTCCATCTCGCGGCAGAACTGTACCTGCTTGTCTTTCAGCCCCAGTAATAGCACCTCTTCCATCAACGTCAGCTTCGGCTGCTTGTTCCGTTCCTCACTCTCACTGATATCTCGCGGGTCGAAAGCAATTTTGTGTCCATTCTCGCCGCTGGTGTACGATGTTTCTGGGCCTCGAACGTCTGACGACGATTGGGGCTTCGGTGCTGGCGAACTTGTGCTGTCATCCTCATCAGAGCCGCCTCCAGCCACACCTCGGCGTCTGGTAAGTCCCGAAGCAGACGAAGACATGAAGAGAGACTACTTCGTGATTTGTTGAAAGAGCAGTTGGCTGAGCTTGAATACGGTATACAACGGCGGCGCTCAGGAGTAGGCTGTCTGCTGGTGACCAAGACAGGATCTCGCGTGGCGCACGAATAATACGTCAGAAGCTCCAGTCTAGAATATAGATTTGAGCATTGGTGCTCAGAGATTGACTGGAGACTAGAATTTCTGATTTTGCCGCTGTGAAGGGATTCGCAAAATTGTTGGTTTTGGTGAAGGAGGTGAATTCACGGTTAACACTCAGCCTCATCGGCGATCTACGCAAATGTCCCTAACTAGGATCCCTTTTTACGAATTTCCAACCTCGAGCGATACGGAGGGAAAAATTTCTTTTCTAATCAATATTACACAGTGCTGCAATCAGGGAGAAGATCATCTCTCTGTAGGAAAGTCGAAAGATTTACAAATGCCTGCAGTCAAACATGTCACGCTGCCTCCTCCGTCCAGTCCAACTAGCATTGTGCTTTCAGTTGTCCGGTATTCGAAGCTTAATGAGCTAAAGAAATACATAGTGAGTAACGCTGAGCAGGTATTTGTAAAGATGAAGCTCTCGGTAACATACCATCGGGCTGCGAGAGAATATACTGCACCGCTTTGTCCACTACGGAGAAATGTTAAGGCCTAAAAGCTAAAGTTGTGGGAATACACCAAAGCATACCACTATGAATTGCATCCGCCTCCTTGTCAGGAATCTCAATGCTAAACTCCTGCGGAAAATTGTCAACACAGTTATTTCCCTCAAGTTGCCCAAGGAAACGAACCTCCTCGATAGCCATAACCACCTCTACAGTATCTAAGCTGTCCAATCCGAGATCATTCGAAAAGTGCGAGTTAGGGTTGAGCTTAGGTAGGTAAGTAATCTGTTCGCTCCATCAAAGTTAGGAGGTGTCTGGGACATACGTTTGCCGGGTCGCGGACCTATAAATTAATCATTAGCAGTCCTCAACGGCAATCATCGCCATGAACATACCTTGTCAAAGCTCTTGAGAAGATCCAGTATCCTGCCTTCGACCTCTTGCTGTGAAAGGCCAGCTGGTGCAGAGTAGAACCTTACTGACGAAACTGATAGTCTAGGGACAGGCACGGAGCGTGTGGAGGAATTAACTACATTGAAGGCCACTGGTCGGGTAATTCGGCATTGGTGCCTCAGGGTTTGCTGTGCGAAGGCCCGGACGGAGCGGGAGAGTGCTGTTCTCATCATGATGGATATATTTAGGGGAAAACTTTCGAAAGACTCGGTAGAAGTGTGTTGGTGATGCAGTACCAGAATTTGATTTCGAGATGCCGGTTCCATCACGTGACTTGACCATAATTTCCGCCCTTTACTCCTCTGAGCAGGGAGTAGTAAAAATACATAAATTTACAAAAGTGAATTAATCGAATAAACCACTAAATTTTAATTGCCTCAGTTAGATAATTTGTGGTATTGCGCCTTTAGCTAAAGTTCACTTGATCAAATTGGCGAACCAGCTTAGCCCAACCAACATCAGATATCCATCACTTCGCCTCTACACCAATTGCCCCGGCAGCTCGTCGTCCATACCATCCTCACAGCCTTTGACGATGCTTGCGGCTCGGGCCTATCCCTCTAGGGTCCTCCTAAGACAATCGGCAGCAACTCGCAATCCATTCTTCCCTCTCGTCACTATTTCATCATCCCCATTCTCGACCAGCGCCGTGCACGGAGCTACACCACATGGTCCTCCACCGGCTGGTTTTCGACTACCGAGGAAGGAGCGATGGGATGAGAGCAAAGAGTCGGCATTGGACAAGGCTGGGAACTACTTTCTCTTGACTGAAATGTTCAGAGGGATGTATGTAGTGCTGGAGCAATTTTTCAGGCCACCGTATGTGCCTGCAGAGAGTTCTATAAAGGCAATGATGTGATACTGACGGGTACAGGTATACCATTTACTATCCTTTTGAAAAGGTAAATTCAGAAGCTGATGCGGGCACTACTGCCTATTGGCAGGCAAAACTCATGGCGGCTGTAGGGGCCAATTTCGCCCAGGTTCCGTGGTGAACATGCTCTACGACGATATCCCACAGGCGAAGAGCGCTGTATCGCCTGTAAACTATGCGAAGCCGCAAGTTAACACCGCTCAAGTCTGTTCCAATACTTTATTTCTAACCAATAGCTAGATCTGCCCCGCATTGGCTATCACAATTGAAGCCGAAGAGCGAGAGGATGGAAGCCGAAGAACAACAAGATACGACATTGACATGACGAAGTGTATTTACTGCGGCTTTTGCCAGGAGAGTTGCCCTGTCGATGCCATTGTCGAGTGTACGTACGCTATGAATCCGTTACCCACTTAATCTTTCCTAACTGTGATCCCAAGCACCAAACGCGGAATATGCGACAGAGACTCGAGAAGAACTTCTATACAGCAAAGAGAAACTTCTTGCAAATGGGGATAAATGGGAACCTGAATTGGCGGCTGTAGCTAGGGCTGACGCACCCTACAGATAAGGATCACTGAGGCGAAGCATAGGTCGTTGGACTGGGCCGCCCTTGTATATTTGAAATATTTTATAGTTTTGCTAGTTCGCCGTTGAGTGATACAATAAGTCGCATGCTTGAGGCTGGGCGCCAGTGCGCCTCATATGCTAAGATTTGAAAGTGGATGCGAAGAGTAGATGGTCGATGCCCATCAATACTCTTTGGTTCCATGCAAACAACAGAGCTCACTTTCTCTTTCCTCCTGTTTTCCCAGAGAAACTACCTTCGAAACCAGGCCTGCTTTTCACCTTCTTTCCGGACTTCCCAGTTTTCTTGTCCTTACTGCCCTTCTCGTCCCTCCGCTTTCTCAAATTCTCCTCTCTCTTCTTCTGCCTAATCTCTTTCCCCTTCTCGACTCCCTCTATCCGTTCTTTCCACTCCTTCTCACTCTTCTTCTTCACCTTTTCCTTACGCTTTAGGGTCTTCTTGAGCAACGTAGTATCGTCTTTGATCCTTTCGCCATGAGCACGCTTACGTGCATTAAGCCAAAGATCTTTCTCCTCGATATCCTTCCGTTTCTCCTCGCCCAAACCGCTAAGACGCGCACGCTTATTCCTTGCCACCTTCATAGCCGTGAGCGGATCCTGTGGCCCCTTTCGTTTCCTGGGGTTCAGTAAAGTCGAAAGCCCGGTGTCGAACTGCTGGCCATCGCTAAAGGCAATTCTGCCAAAAGAGAAGTTACTTTCTTGCTGCCCGTCTCCCACATTGGACCCCGGCGTTACAGATGCGGCTCCTAAGACAATAGTAACACCGTTATCTCTCATTTCCTGCTCTTTCGCCTTGAGCCTCAGTTCCTTTTTGTGAGCTCGTCGCTGCTCTTCCCGTCGTCGCCGAGCGTCCATTAACTCTTGTCTATTGCGAGCCGGTGCTCCATTGGGACCATCCGCCTTCCGGGCTGCCCTCAGTTCCTCGATGCGAGTCGCTAAGCGGGCTCTAAGCTCGGCCTGATCCGTGGTAGGCCTCCTAAGCTTTTCAAGCGCGTTGGAAGGAACGATCGAAGACGTTGAAGATGTGCCGGATGCTATAACAGGCCTGTCGAATATGGGTGTTTCAGGTGCTGGCGTCGAAACCGCCGATGGGTTAGAAAGGTGATCAAAGCCATTAACTTGTACAAGCTCGGGAGTATCGTCGTCGTCACTCATGGGAGGGCCATTCTTCGCCCCGTCAGTCTTAACCATTGACTGCGCGTCCATGGGTGTCAAGATATTGTTGTCTCGGTTCGGTTGCAGCCCTTCAGCTTCTTTACCGTTTTCTGCTAATTTTGATTGTTTAGTACTGCCCTTCCTCTCTCGCTTCTTCTCTGTCTTTAACTTCTTTTTAGTAGCTTTGGATCTTTCAGTCTGTACCGGCGCTAATGTGCTATTGGAGTCCTTCTCGACTGCAATGTCCCCGTTCTGAACCCCTCCCTCCTTCTTCTGCTTCTTTGGCTTCTTCTCAGATGGCTTCAACCCTTCTTTAGGCTTTTCCCGCTCTATGCCTTCCATCTCTGGCATTACCTCTTCAGTCTCTCTCTTGCGCTTGCGCTCGTTTTCATCTCTGACGTCTTTGACAGTCTTCGCAGAGTCCGGATCTAGCTTTGCTCGCTTTGCTTGTCGCGCTTCCTGTTTTGTTTGCTTCCTCCGTTGCCATTGGTCCTGTGCTTGCAACATTTGAATTAGAAACCCGATTTTGTGCGAATGACAATACTTCAAGTAAGACAGTCGTAAACCGTTGATGACATACACTAGTGTCTTCTCCATAGTATAGTTTAGCAGGAATTAACGACAAGAGGCCATCGAAGGCCTTAGCATGGCTCTTCAACCGTTCCTGTGATATTCAAATTAGTGGAAAGCCCAAGTAAATTTGGGGGCACCCAAGCGAGCCGACCTCCAAATCATCCACCATCCTAGTTCACTAAGAAAAACTACTCTAGTTAAAGAAGAGCCCAACTACAAGCTATTGTGTGGGATTGGTTTTGTGGCGAAGACGTATTGTGTCAGAGTCGTATACTGCTTCGTCGTCTCGATGAGGCGGTGAAGTTGACAAAATCTCGAAGATCAGTTTAAACGTGGGCATGAAATCTTGGCGTAAATTCGGCAGAAGGACAGCGAGGCGCTAACCCTAATCGATAGAGCAACCAGCTTGTGCGATGTTTGGCTGATGAGCAAAGGGTCACTGCTAAGGGCATAAAACGGCGAGCGAGCATATAAGCCCATGATTACATAAGAATATGGCCATCTTCACTAGCTCTACGGCGACCAATGCCCTAGCTTTATTGGGCTACCCACTTTATCATTCGCTTTATTCTCTTACATTAACGAAATGGACAAACTAGTAAAGGCTTCATGGCGAGTAGAGCCTGACCTTGGTGTTTTTGGTCCTTAACAATATATGCTAGCCAGGGTACGAACTCACGAATCCACAACCAATGGGACACCCAATTTCAATCGCAGAAGCCGAATCAAAACGCCAATGAGCTATGAATTATTGTCAATCAGAATCCCGAGGCGATATCAACTGTCTGGTGCATCGGTCAATGGTACATATGACACTCCGAAAGTCTTTTTTTTCACCACTGTGCCATCCTCCTTCTTGTCAATGACCCAGATATGCTGCATATAATATCCGTCATCCACGGGAATAAACATCCTAGCAGCCAGTTAGCCAGATCGCATTAAAAACAACCCTATCAGCAGAATTGGCGTTGAACCGACCTCCCGGGAGCTCTTAGTTGGTCAACCAAAGCCTGATGCATCGACGCTGCGGCTGCGCCAACATGGATCGCATCATAGGGAGCTGTACCACGTTATGAGCGTGTCTCACTCTATTCCTTAACAATAGAGCCGGTCGCACCTCCTTCCTTATACCCTTGTCGGCCATCTGCCTTGACAAACTGCACACTTTTTGATTCCAGGAGGGCCTGGCCATCCTTGCCCTTTCGCATATTATTAGTGGCCAAGTCAACCAGTCCCTGGATGTGATCTACACCAATGACGACGCCATCGGGAGCTACCAAATTTGCAAGGACATGCGTCAGGTAGCCTGAGCCAGAGCCAATATCGAGCACACGAGCATCTGAATGCAAGAAAGGCAGGAGGGATTCACAGGCCTATTCGGAGAATATGTTAGTCATCCACGAAAGCATAGGATAAGGGCTTCCGCCTACAGAAGCATGCATATGAGGGGCGGATATGGTAGCGGAAAATCCAATAGTCTGAGGAGAATCTTCATATGCGGCCCTTGGGCTATAGTCGGCTCGGTCTACCTATGAGTAGACTTAGTCATAGTTGAATTATGATAGAATATTTTCACTAACTCCGAGCATAGCCATTCTCACTCTCTCGGACTTGATTAATCCATTGTTGGCAAGGTTGTTTATCAGGGCCTCGTTACTGCTTCCAGAGCTTCGCCACGCCATCCCTCGACTGGTAGTAGCAACTCTACAACCACGACGAGCGGACTGCTTAAAGAAAACGTGGAGGCACAAAGCGGCAACCAGGAGAGTGATTAAAACAGTTATTATCCGCAGGTAAATTCTCGTCAGTTTATTTAAAGATTAGAGGCGTTCTCTAACGTCAGGATGAATTATTCGGACTGTTTGGTGGGGTGAAAGATGTTCTGGAGGGGCCGCTAAGCGAGGTATTGAATCATTCGATTTCATACGAGGCCATTTTGAAGATCACCTCCATCTATGTCTAAATTACAATTTTCAGGAGAAACCCTCTTATATATACTTCTTTTGGGGATCCAAAAAGTCTAGACCTTCCATCGTTTTTTCGTACCTACAGAAAGTTAATAAAGGCTCATGATCGCGGGCAAAATAAAGTCAACTCACATTGTGAAGACAATTCCGCCGCTCAACTATAATCCACCATTAGTACACGTGAAGAGCAGAAATATCATGATGTACAGTGGCGCTTACCATCAATCTAACCAAACGTGGGACCGCGCCGGACCAAAATGCCCGTACGCCCTCTTCCTTGAATATTCGTGATGCGCATACAAAGGTGTTCTTATATTCCTTCCTAGCCTCAATGGATTGCATACTGTAGCGTTGCGCTCGTTAGGATGGGTCCATCTGTCAGATAAAGCAAGAAGGGTGTTACATACCGAGTCTTTACGGTATCCAGTGGCATTGTAGCGTAACTAGAAAGTTTAGCATTAGTGGAGAGCTTCCGATCTAGAGACATACACCGTAATTACACCAGCCATAGCTCCAATGCCAAACGTACTAACAGTGCCCAGTTTCTCACCTGGAGCAACATAGCCCTGTGCAAGCTGCTTCAGTGTCGTGTAACTTCCGAATCTTACTGCAGAATTCGCAGCCTGTCGAGCCGTCGTTGGGACGAACCCTTGGAAGAAGCCACGGATACCACGCTCCTGGAACATAATATTTGAGCCATGAAGGAACCCTCGCATCCGTGGATTTCCTGACTTGCGGTCGTCGATTCTGCGATTTGGAAACTCTAAGCTACCGGTCCACTGGCCCAGTGGAATGCTGACGGCAACATCCTACTTACAATGTCGTTTTGATGCTCTCAAACGGCGTTACTGCCAGCAGCGATTCACTGACTCCTGTCGAAACAGTCCAGTCAGATTCAACTCACTGTCTTCTTGGAATTATTGCAACTCACCTGCCCCTAGCCCAGCCAGCACTGTTCTGGGCCCAGATATGTTGCCCTTCTCATCTTGCAGTAGGTTCCTGAACGTATCGAATGCCAGGAATCCTATAGACATATAAGCAGGTATCTCTTGCGCATCTTCAAGGACTCACCAAGACGTACGAACGCCAGCCTTTATCGAATTGCCAATTATCAACGTAGTGCACCCCGCATACCAAGCCGAGCCAAATGGAGGCCATGGAAGCTTCTTTGCGTCTGGCAGTCTACGATTGAGCTGCGTCCTTGTTTTCGCAACTGTTCATGTGTAAGTTAATTTCTGCTATCATGAGGCCATCCGAAGCTCTGTTAAGAACACGAACATTCTGCGGGATATGTAATAGCTGCACCAAATAACAATTAGCAAGAGTTCATGATCCTAATTCTTACCAGCCTCAAGCGCATGCGTACCAATTTCCACAGCTCCGGCGGTGGAGCCAGCGATTATAGACCGGAGTGCACTGGGCTGTATGATCAATTATGTCAGCCACTTAAGGACCCGTAGGCTCAGGCTTACCTTCTGTTTCCGAACCTCAGACATTATGGGGAGGCTCAGTGGTCGGTGCGTACTTGAATTTGTGGCTCTAGATTCTCTGGCGCGCACGATAAAATTATGTGCACGATGCACCTCGTATAGGTGACACAATATCTCACCCAACCAGCGCTGCTTTAAATAGTGAGCTGGGTGAGTCTAGACTTAGGCAGCACCTATCTCCGTCTAAGCCAATACATCTCTGCGAAAATCTCCAAAAATCGGCCATAAACAATATTATATTATTGTATGTAAGTAAACGTGTTGTAGTTATAGCTAGAGATGCCTCTTGTGGCAATAGTAGCAAGGACGTATGAATGACTGGTTAAAAACACGAAACACTGTTCTTTCACCTCCGAGCTTTCTTGGATCCCCACGTACCATCCTCCTTATAAGTCTTTCTCTCGGCTTTCTCTTCAATTGCTACAAATAGTGCCTCATTATCATCCTCCAGCTGCTCTTCCGGCGTCATCTGACGCCTCTTCAGCCGGGTCCCCGGTAGCAGCTCTTCCTCAATACTACTGCCATCTAGCCCTTTCATCTGCTGCTGGTAGTGTTCAGCATCCTTGAGAAAGGAATAGAGAGTCACATATGGAATCGAGATTACCGAGTCTGGTGACAAGAGTGGAAGTGCAGTTCCTGGAGACGCAAATGTGGACAAGGGGAAGGTTAGAGTAGCATTTGATAACACAAGGGATGAATCGTCATTTCGAAAGGGCTAAAAAGAGAAGTTAATGTCAAGGCCATAATACTGGTGAAATTCAGAAACAGAAATCTTACCTCATCGTCAGTGATCTTCTTTGCACAGAGATATGGAGTCCCGTCCTCTTCAAACCCCTTCTTGGATTGCCACACCGACACTGTTGCCCTCTTAGACTTGCGATATTCAATATCAAGGCCAACTACCAACTTGATGTTGCCATGAGAGCCGATAATATAGTCGTCCGCTAGTCGTGGTAGGTCCTTCTTCTTCTATGAGAAAGATGTTTCGATAATAACAGATGGGTATCTTGCACCGAAGCGCCGGAAAGATGTATCTGGGGAATGAGTGGAATAATCCTGGTTAGGGTCACTCTGCAATTCAATATTTGTTGTGGAGCAACATTGGATGGACCTCGCAAGTGCGGCAATATCAGGTCTAGATGTATCCTCTCTCATGTGCTGTAGCTGGAATTTGATCTTGTCGACAACTTTATCAGTGAAGATATCATGTATTCTAGTAGGCATGCGAAAAATAAGAATGTGGGTCTGTGGGTCGTAATCGTATCTGCGTCATTCACATCAGTACGATAGCAATAATATCGGGAATAGGAAAGTTCAACCGGATCTTATCTTGGACGTAGCCCCAGAGATCATCCTCGACTTTGAGCCTTTCATTCAGCTGCAAGAAATCGCCGGGCCCCAGACGCAGTCTAATCCACGGATTGTCTGGCCGGGGGGCGGCCGTACTTTCTCGACTTGATGATCTGGATTGCGCTCTGGACTGGTTGAGACAGGTGGAAGATGACGGTACTGGAGATGATGGTGAGAATGATGGCGTAGGCAGAGACGACACACGGGAACCTCGTTTCACTTTGCTTTTAGTTCGCTCGGGGGTGTTCATTGGGACAAAATAGCGAGCAAAGCAAAGCAGCATGCTTCACGATGGTCAGAAAGAAGAGTTTGATTTGGCAGGAGCTGTCTGCTTTAACGCGAAGTGTCGGAAAGTGGAAGGCGAAAGCTAAGAGGCGAAGCCCGGATCTAGCTTCACTTACTTCATTAATAGTTTTAAGGTTCACTTAGCACGAAGCCACGAAAAATAGCGCTGAGTGTCTGTAGGAGTTGGCATCGAGCCTGGGTATAGGCTAACTATGGAGGTGATGTTGGCTCAGTGATGAAAGGGAGTGGGGGTGAGCGATCACCCTGCTTGCGGAGCACAGAGCGGCGGCGCTCACCGACCCGAAAGAGGGTGAGTTCGCCACGGATTTCTGTTGTCTTGGCATCCGGACCATTAAGCGGGCCAAGCCCACTACGGGTACTGGGGTACACAATCGCAAGGCAAAATCCATCATCTCAACTTTATAATACACCTACCCGTTAGTCTTAGTTACTATTACATCTGACATGATATAGTTGTGAATACTAGGAATCAGCCACCAAAACCTACCCTAAAGCTGTGAGGAGCTGAGGGGAAACAAGGGAGCGATCTCAGTATAACCGCTGAAGTCCAGTATATGAAAAGCGAACAATTGCCGTGATCAGATCAAATCGAGTCACTAGCATGTCGCGCAGGAGTTACTGGAAGTAAGGATTGCATGGATTTGTTGCAGCAAGGTAGAATTTCCATTCCACGGCTCGAGACCAACCTCCAAATCAACCCAATGGCAGACATAAAGAAGCGAAAGCCTGCGGATAACGATGCCGCGCATAAGCCATCTAAGAAAGCAAAGGTATGAAAGAGTCCTGCAGAATCGAGAACTGCTATGGGAGCCCAAAACACCACATGTGGCACTCTCAACCTCCTTTGACATAATTCGGCAGGGCAAGCGTCAATGGCAGACGCCAAAGCACAAAGATGGCTCTAGTGCCGACTTTGTTACCGGCCGTAAGGGGATCGAGCCTGGGGACTCTGGTATCTGGGCTACGTGTGATATGCATAAGGAAGCTAAATGCACTGGGGATCTCGTTGATCTGTTCGACAAGGCGAGTGATCTACCCACAAGATTGATTCTCCTCGGGGAACAAGTTCCTATGTAGCCGCACAAAGGTATCTATCACATTCAATAGTGTGGGTGCTAATGCGACGTCAATATCTAGCATGCGGAAGAGCTCTATGGCACACACGAGGACGTAATAGAAGAGAGCGATATCGAAGCTAAGATACAAAAGGAAATTTCAAACATTCGGGAACCAAAGGATGAGAAGCTCTTTGAAGCCGTCAGGCTTGATACTAAATGTGGTGAGTGGCTTCTGGCCATCAGTTGGCTAATCACGCTGCGGCACATATGGGTCAAACACACATCTTATGGGGAGGGCTCTTGCTTCCCCAAATAGAACACACTGCATCCCCGATGAGGTCTCAGACATGGACGAATCCTACTGACCATATCGCTGCTGCTCAGTTCTTTTCTTCAAAACTCGCTCGCCAGTTGAGCCAGTTGGGTTCGTACACCGTATCTGCACCGATGCACTTACCTCAGCGAGACCGAAGCAGAGTCGTTGGGTCAGGAGATTGACCCCCATGACGCGTATGGGGAAAGCAACGGAGATTGGTTTAACAGAAGTTGCAATGAGTGTGCTAGCGCCACACTTTCACAAAAAAGACGGAGTGCAGAAGAAGGTAACTACACTCCCTTCAGCAAATAGTAGATTGTTCAACTTTGGCTGACGTACAGAAAATTCCATGTGCCGCTAGTTTGCCATTCGACCGAACATACGAAACCACAGCACCTTGACCAGAGGTGGTGTTATAAGGCAGGTCGCCGAAGCAGTAGGTCCAGGACACAAGGTTGACTTGAAGGAGTATGATTTGCTTATTCTAGTCGAGGTCTTCCAGGTATGGGCAAGCCACCTCTCTGACGGGAAAGGCGTGGTGCTGATTTTCGCCAACTGAAACAGAGCATTTGCGGAATGAGCGTAGTCCCTGCCGACTTCGAGCAATTGAGGCGCTACAACCTTGCGGAGATCTTCGATGCCACTCCCAAAGCGTCGAGCCAGGCCTCAAATAAGACACCTCTTCCAAAATCGGCGTCTGGAGGAACGCCTCAGACAAGGGTCACGCATAATGAAGAGCAGGAGCCATCAATGTTGACTTCCACAGGCTGCACCAATCAGTAGTCATGCGCAGAAAAATAAAGTATCCGGGAGATATCAAGCTGCAGTAGTGAGACAGACATTCGTCATTGGGGGTGTCCTTGAGATCGGACGCAATCAGCGCTAAGGAGGAGACGACAGCTTCTTCTTAATCCTAAACCACAATCCAAACAATCATGTGTGACAGAAGCACTTCATGTTTAGATGTATGTACCAGACAAAGTAGATGAGACTGGCTCGCTCTCGTATTCGACTCCTCCCTCGGCGTTTATTCGTTCTACGGTTCGTGAGGATAACGGCATTGCAAGGCAGCATGTGCGTTAAGGCATCCCGACGTATATGAAGACTAAGCCTGGACAATCCTTGCGAGAGCTTGCGGGAGGCTGGTCCAGACGCACTCGCCGGGCATGAAAAGGGCCCAGAAGCATGACAGTGGGCTCTACCCGATTGGGATTGTTTAAGCGAAAGACCGCTTGCTGACCTCTCTCCTGCTCCAGCAGTCGGCCACCATGACTCCAAGAACACTACACGCCAGCCCCCAGCAGCGCCAGGCCCTGGATGGACAGTCAGCGGCGAGTGCCTATTACAAATGACCCTATGGGAACGCTGTTGCTTGCGGAGGATACCTGCGCCTCGAAGGCCCTGGGAGGCGTAAAAGTCCGAGATCGCCCCTTCGATGACCCTGGTTGCCTATTGCTATTCGCAACCACCCTACTAAGCTGCCACTCTTTCTTTCGTTTGTTAGGCTCTGTCATGGGAGGAAAGCTATCATTAGAGCAGGGTAGTTAAGACATGCATGGCCCGCAACCAGGTTGCTGGAAACTCTGCTATGATCTTCTTGGGATCATAAATCTGCCTCAGTCGATTATTTTGGTGCTATAATGTCCTATAATCCCTTCATTCAGATACTCGTATCCATATCCTCAAACACTCGGGCTTTTGGGCTTACCACCAACTTATCGTTTTCGTGTACGTGAGCGCGTGGGCCATGCGTCTTCTTCAATCCGCCGACAAATACTCCGTGTATCCGCTCCTGGCCATGAGCTACCGCAACGCGGCGGCGAAGATGGCCATGGACTTCTCTGCCGTACAGAAACTACTGCGGCACGCCATCGGTTTATCGCCAAATATCAGCCTTCACTCTATCGTTGAGCTGACGGCCGGCAGTCTTCATACGCTCTTTCTATTGACTCTCACCGATGGCTCCCGACTAGTGCTCAAAGCCGCACCATCTCAGAATATTCGACTCCTAAGGCACGAGCAAGATGGCCTGGCGAGTGAGGTGGAGGTTCTGAGGCTTCTTGCAGCACAGAGTTATGTACCTGTTCCCCGCGTACTCAGGTACGACCCGTCAGGTGTAGAACTCGGCACTCCATACCTCTTGATGGACTACATCCCAGGAATGCCGCTGAAGGAGTTATACCCATGCTTAAACGCCCACGACAAGTACTTTGTCGATAGAGAGCTGGGCAGATTCTTCTACTGCATCAATGCTGTTCCGCAGAGACTGCCGTTTTTCGGTCCGGTTGTTAAAGTGACCCAGAGTGCCGGTTTCCCTACCTGGAGGGACGCTTTCCTGTCCTTGGTCGAAGGTGTCCTTCGGGACGCCGAGGACCTGGTAGTGGTGCTTCCATACGAACAAATTCGACATGAGCTGGATCGTCTCTCCCACGTACTGAATGACATACGGGAACCCAAGTTGGTTGTGATGAATTCTGGGTACTCTAATATTCTGCTGGACTCGCGCACAAAGCATATCACCGCCATCCTAGATTATGGACGTACGCTTTGGGGCGATCCCATGCTGTCGGAGATATTCTTTTCGTCTTCCTCTGCCTTCTTTGAGGGCTTCGGTTCTAGTCCTTCTCGAACAGGGAGAGAAAAGACGAGACTATTATTGTGAGTACTAGATGACGGGCGTACCCCTTTCGATGTCGTCCCTCGTATGCTCTACTAGCGACTCGCTGACTGATTATCTAGATATGCCTGTTACCGTGCAATCGTAGCTGTGGTAACAACGTACTATAGACCAGTCCGCATTACAACGGCGGAGCTAGAGGCACGAAAGCAACTCCTAGAAGCGCTATCGCATCTGGCAGTGGAGAGTGGCTAAACGTTCTCTTTACTTCTCCATGTTCACAATACTATTCGGCTTCTGTCTGACTTTTACGGAATTTCTGGATTTGTGGCTTGCTTTGCGATTACGATGTTTTCGTTATATATATTGACTATTGTCTATTTATTTCATGTACGCTTCCAAAGAGGCCTGGGCGGATGGGGTTTATAGAAATCCGTGGTGTTGGCATTATTGATTACATTTGCCTCTCCCTTATCGTCTCAACTAGAACTACAACCATTTGTTAGCAACTACCGGGCTATATAGGAATTCATACGGCATCACTACAGAATTTTAACGCAACATCGGTCTAGCATATTCTATGATATTTCATTTACTGCAACTGTAGCAGATTGGGAACAATCTTGTTTCCAAACCCCAGGCACGGCAGGAAGAGGACCTTGGATGGACTGACAAGTACGACAACACCCGGTTACCACAGGCAGCCCACCAACCCGGCACCCCACCTCATAAAGATCTGAAACGTAGGCGCAAGCTATGGGCATGGAGAGCTGATCACCGACCAACCACCATGCAAGACATACAAACAACACAAGAAGAGCAAGGCAGAACTGAAAAAAGAAAACAAATCTCGACAAATAGGTGGCTGGATAAGCATCATCAATCTAAAAGGGCAAAGGCAAGGCTCCCGAAAGGGAATTCGGGAAGGCCAAGGCAAGTTTGATCGACCAGATGCATGCATATGCACGCCCTATGTCCAAGACTGTGAGGGAGTCGGGACAATGGGGAAGCGGGAGTTAGGATTTGGGAAGCGGGGATCCTGCGCCCCACCTATAAGACAAGAGCACCAGCCATATACAGGACCACTGATATTGCATGGCTATTCCGAGGAGGATGCATGTACGAGTAAGAAGAGCTGAACTAAACAGAGAGCTATATTTGACTGGCGACAGCGAAAAAGGACCCCCAACGAGTGAGGCTTTCTTTGCATGCACCATTCCCTTCAATACGGTGAGGCAGGTGCCAGAAGAAATTCACTTAACAGGAGGCGTTTGATCGACAGCGTGCATAGGGAGTGCATCCGAATACGCACATGCCATTGCGTGCGGGAATAGTAGGTTTATGCAGAACCTCTAGCGCTGACGTTCACCGCCAAATTGTCATGATATGAGCTGGGCTCGAACCCTTACCTGGGCCATTATGCCTTTGTGCGCCGTAATTCATCAAAGTAGGGCTGAGCCCGACCCAGAAAACATGGAAAGACTGGGATGTGTTTGTCGGCTCGCAGGAGGTCCGTGATGAGCGCCACAGTGAACCACCCTGAAACGATAGGAAATGCACAACAACAATGCGATGCAGACTGACGTCCCACACACTAGCGGCAAAGGGACCATGTGTGGCGCAATTGGTTTAGAGTTACGGCCGAAGGCCACGAGAACCAAGGGATAGCGTAAACAATGCAGGACGAAGGAAGAAAGTTAATTAGAGGCGCAGGAAATGAGAACGAAGCCGGCGAGTGGGTTGTTGTAGTGTATGTCCCCACTCTACCTACCGTTCAACAGGACTGAGTCTAGTTCCTGCTACTGATTAGTGCCGACCGCCTCTCCCGTACTTCATGCTTCTTACGAGTCATGACAACCTCACCCGCGATCGAAGTTGGCTTTCAAGAATACTGTCGATCTTGCCATTATGCCCCATTCCTAGCTGGGAAACACGGGCAGCAACATCCAACATAGACTGTCCCGGGAACTAGGAGGAGTAAATTGTTTCCATGTACGGAAAGAGAAAGGGCGACCTGGAACCACCAAGATGCCTGGATTTCCTTGATGCAGATAAATATATGCCAAGTGGTGTGCTATAACTTCTTATGTGATCGTCCCATAACGTACTACACCACTAAAACTCCCCAAAAAAAGAGTTCGCCCCAGCGCACTCTGATGCGGTGGCCCAAGATTACTCCTCTTGGTGCAACGCAATGTATCTCGTGAGCAATGAAGACTTGGATTTGGTCATGTCCCCTAATAGACTAGAATGGTGCCTTACCCCTAAGCCCTGCTGCCCGGAAAGCAAACCCCCTTTCAGTTGATGATCTCTGTGGAGCACTTTTGACAAAGATTTATTAGATATCAATGATCTCCGTAGGCTGTTGTAGACTGCTGCCGGGTAACCAATAATAATTGTGAGATTTCACAAAGCCTAACAAGAGTTGTGGACTCTTACCAAGTATCTACAAAACTGGGCAAACTTTTGTGAGCTCCTCAAATCTCCTAATCTAATTCTAAGTCTCCGCCCGATTTCCGTCCCTAACATCGAGGGGACTATGGAAGGTAATGGATCTCCATCCATTACGAGTATATGCACCTGGGTTTCGAGCATCTTCTCGGCTCCGAATCGTTCTCATGTATGAAAATGCGTTCGAAGCCAATAGGCTCGCCGGAGCGGTTCATGCGTATGTTGCTTACTGTTCGCACATAGCGTTAGCAGACATCCACACATATTTGTAACGCTGAGCGCAACTCGCCCACTGAATTTCTTCATACGTGTATGTAGGTTTTCTACCTCATGTCAAAGACGTAGAATGAAAGGCCTGATGCTCTAAAAGGGTTGATGCCATTTCGTTGATATTCAATGTAAGGGTTTACTAACTACTTTAAGTCTAGTTTACTATACAAAGCGAGAATACCCATAATTTACCCTATCGAGGAAAGCGCGAAACGCGAAAGTAACACGCCAAGACATCGCCTCGCGTTTGCTCATTCCTATAAATCGCGACCTTGCCTCCTGTTAAAGAGGCGCTCTCTTCCGAGGCACAAAAGAAACAAGTTATCCGTTAGGGGAACACATGACAGCTATGGCGGGTATGACCTTTGACAGAAGTGTCTCGAATGGAAGATTTAACAAGTGGATGTGTGAAAATGTAGTTATCGAGCTAGCAGATGACAAATATTCAAAAAGAGAAAGAGAATGAAAAGTCAACCTGTCGAAGTCTGATCCGTGCTAGGACGTTGCTCTCGAAGATGCCCCTACAAATCCTCGTAGACATTATGTCGAAGATAAGCCGCGCAATACGACAGGGCGCTAAGTGGAACTACGCCGATAAACGCCGAGTTTAGGAAAATAGTGATTAGACGTAATTTGTCATCATCAAACATCATCGTCTCCATACTGTGCCAGTGTCCACACCACAGAAGTGATACCCCATAACACTACGTTATAGAGACCTGTAAGAGTGACTTATGTCGTATTAAGGAACCAGCTCACCGCCTAACTGCATCTGCACACCAAGGCCAGTGCGCTTTTTACCAGCTTCTCCACCGATGGCGAGGTTGGGACTTCCTGACGGTGGTGCCATGAGATCGAAGTTCAACTTTCTTCTAGCCTCTTTCGCTGCCAGAGGTGTCTTCAGAATGTGTGGTGTCCGGCTTCCCCATTGCTGTTGACCAGGGCTAGGGGTAATGTTTACAAAGTCTGAGAAGTCGAACATTTGAGACGGAGTTGACGGGCCTCCAAATACTCCCATAAGACCACCAGGAGTGGTCATCATCGACGATGGCAAGGCCAATGGTCGAGAAGGCGGTGTCGCAGGTGCAAAGATACGGGTCTTCATCCCGGGATTGGCAGATGACGGTGGAGATCCAGCGAGATAAAGAAGTAGATCAGCACCTTCCTTGCCGGTTTGGGGGTCGTGGGATGGCTTTGACGGATTCTTGGTAGCTTCAAGGAGACGCCCTGCTCGGGATCGAGAAGGGGGAGGTGTGCGTGGTGGGGAGGAGCGAATATGAGAAGACGATGCTTGGAAAGAACGCACTGGGAGTTCGCCATCCTCGTCATCGGATATGGCAGCGAAGTTAGGTGACATAGGAATGGTTGATGTTTCTGAGACAAAGGATAGATTGGCGCCATGTGAGACTTGCAATTGCGAATATTGTCGATGATGCACAGGAGAGGATTGTGGTAGTTTATGTGAATCTTTCCATGCCATAAGACTGGCATGACCTTTTACTGCTGCGGAAGAAATCGATTGTGCCCGTTTGTGACTTCCCCGGGTAGCTGTTACCTGTTGAGCATTTGGTGCTTCGAGGGCACATCTCTTGAGGCTGTGGTTGTTTCCGGGTCGGCGAGTATCATCGGAGAATAAATAAGTCGGAGAAGGATGGGCGTTCATTCCTGCGGGGTGGTGGTGGTCCGAGATTGTGGATGAAGAATCAGAGACAACATCGCCGCTAGAATGAGGACGCTTCCGCTTGAGCTCCCTCTCGGCAAGTGGCTCAACAGCGTGGAGAGGGAGATGCTCCCAACCATTCCGTGCTTTGAAACTAGCAAGTGCTAGTTGACTCTTTAAACGTCGACCCATCTATGAAGCAAATGTCAGCCAGGTGCACGCGCAATGCCGAACCAGACGGCATCAAAAATGGTGAAAAATTAGCTAACCTTGGCAATTTCAGCTCTCTTCAAGACCTTCTCCGCAGCCTCCTCAGACTGCTTTTGGGTGACTAGAGAAGACATCGAGGATATTGGCAGTAGATGTAGAGTCAATGCTTATGCGATTGGGGGGAATTGAGTGTGATAGATGGTAGAGATGAGTGAGGCAAGTGGGGTTATGGTTGATGCTGGATAGTCAATCTCGAGGTCCGCCAGCTCAAGATGCAGGAGGTGATAGGAGTCTTCTCGAAGGCCAGATGACGCATCAATGTCGGTCTCAAGGATCTAAGATGGGGTATTTGTGATACCAAAATCTGCAGCACAGAAGTGTAATTGGGACAGGTGCAGCCACTGTCATAGACCTAATGCCGATACAGACAGCACTAGAGGTTGGGGTTTTGCGACACGGAGAAGGTACTCTGTAAAGTGAGAGGCGGGCAAGCGACGAGCGTGAAGCGAAATGAGACGCGCCGGCACAGGGCATCGCTCACACGAAAACGATGGCCCCACTCGAGAAATCGCCCAAATTGCCCAATTCGGGGAAGTCCATCGCCTGACTGGCCCGTTTTCGGGTCAACGCTTAGGAGCAACGTTCAAAATGAACCACATTGGGCAGCAGCCACCGAAGCCCTAGTACGCTATACGCAGTGCGTATGCAAGCGTTTTTGCCGTGCAGCCCGAATGCCTTGGTTGAGTCGCTCTGCCTTGCTTGTTGTTTGCGCAGTATTGTACTCCATACTGTCGGGATGTGGAAAGCATCACTGTTTCTTGGTTGCCTGTTCTCGCACGCTCTTGCCACAGAGACCGACCCGCTATCTGCCTCTACTGCCTCTACATGTCGTGTTTTGCACTGAGATTTCCAATCCTTCTGCCCCGATTTCCGCTCGTTTTGAAAACGCCCGTACATATTTGCTACGAAAACGAAGCTTTTTCCCAGAAGATCTTGGCTAGCCGCTAGAACTCAACAGCGAAAATCATTGCCGTCTCGGTTCCGCCCTGCAACGGCTGTCCAGCGTGGCTGTTATCTCTGGCGTGCGGAAATTGCAAGTTCGTCCATGAACCCGCTAAACCCGCCAGTATAATCCCAATTGCGTTTTGATTGTCGGCGCGCCGCTCGTTGTCATCTCCTTCGCTGTGCCTTAGATTCGACCTCCAGTCTATCTGATCGTGAACTGCAGTTTGTCGCTGGAAGTGGTCACTGTCTTTGCGTCTGTGCGATTCGCATTTGGTATCATCCCAAGCTGCTGGCTCTCCCAGCGACTTGGGTATTCACTCGTTCTCAATATTCGTTTTTCTGCGCAGATTAGTTTACTTAGAAGCGGATAGCGCTAGTCATTCACTCGTTTTGTCTTTGCCATTAGGACGATGCCCTTTTTTAAAGAGCTACGTCGACGGTCGAGGGCTAGTTTCCGGACTGATAAGTCTTCATCCACCTCCACTAATGACTCCGTTCCCACGACCAAATCAACCTCAACACTGAACTCTGCTCGTGGATCGTCAACCCCCCCACCAACAGTCAAACAAACCCCCTCACTGCCGAGCCTCCTAAACGTCAATGGTGCCAATGGTGCCCCACCAGCGTTATCGCGGACTTCTCCTACCACCTCCCAGAGCAATCGATATAGCTTATTGGTACGTGCATGGCCTCCCTTGTTCACACAACCCACAAGCTGTTTATAGATCTACATACAGTATTTAACTGACATTCTTAATATTATATAGGCACCATCTGTTAATGGAACTGCTAGACCTAGTCCGCCAACATCCCCTTTCGCTCCGCGAGTTGTATCCGTCTCGGAGAATTCATGGGTACAGAGCCCTTGGTGGTCTAGTGAGACATTGAATGGGCTGACATAAGTAGCAGGTTCACCAGAAGGTGCTTTTAGTATATGGCCAGATAGGCGACCCAGGGCAACAGGCGCTTGATGGGAACCTAAACATTGCACATCACCAAGACGGCTTTCCACCAACAAGTTGGCCTGTTGTTGATTCACATTTCAAGGCATTGGTTTACCTTACACCCGGTCCCAATCGATTGAGATTCGACTTTGCATCGCCCAAACTCTCTCCAAACACAAGTTCAAACCCTGCTCATTCGTCATGGCTCACTGTTAATATGCTCCCCCTTACTTCAGCGCCACCCCTGCATCTGGCCATTGTGCTTGCGAAAGACTCCCGTGGGACTTTTGATGCGGTTCCTGAAAGAATCCAAAGAGAAGGGAATGGGATAGAATCAGCACTTAGAAAATTTCGAATGGCAGCATATCTTTGGCAAGCATTTACGGGAGAGCAAATGTATCGGAATAGGTTCGGTCGACGATGTTTCCGGTTTGAAGAAGAGTGGCAGGAAGGAACACTCACATATCGAGATCGAGAGAATGGGCAGATGCGAAACGAGGCCAAAATACACGTTATCCGTTCGGAAAAAACGTTGGAAGAAATGAGGGACGTCGGAATGGGACAACGAGACGATAAAGCTATCCGAAAAGATGGCCTATATGGTATTGCAATGGACGCGGTGAGAAACCACTTTAAACCTATACCAGGCCAAAAGCAGTGTGTGTCAGTCTTGATGCTAGACTCGCATTGGGACAAGGAAGTAGGGACCATTACTAGACATGCGGCAGTGAGTAGTGGAGCAGGAGATTTTCAGCTTGCCATCTTTGGCTCTCGCACACTTCAAAGCTACCCTTCCAGCATCGAGGAGGTTGTTCCAGCCTTTTCAGACTGCACACGAACAGACACCAATTATGTTGCGAACAGTTGCAACGAGTCTGGGAGCAGCTGGGAAGCCGCAAATATCGGTATTGGTGCTCATCTGCACGAAACGGGGCATTTGTTTGGCTGCCCGCACCAAGAATCTGGAATAATGCACCGCGGCTATGTGCGGCTGAATCGAACTTTTGTCTGCAAAGAGCCTTTCTCAACTCGAACCAAGTCTCCAGGGCTTAGGTTATGCTTGCCGAAGGATGAATGCAGTTGGCACCGTCTAGACTGCCTTCGGTTTCGCTACCATCCCTGTTTCCGATTACCCACAGATCCTCCATTGAATCTAGATGACAGTGTGCAGATCTGGCCAATTAGCAGTGGTAATCTTATAGTGACCACTCCTTCCGGGTTGGCCTGGATTGAACTACATAATGGCGATGAAGGTTGCGCAGCCTATATTGAGTATGGAAATGGAAATGGCGGTGGCTCTGGAAGCCAACAAAGAGAAATCCTGCTCGCGGAGTCGGACCTACGAAGCCGTCTCCCAGAAAACTTGCGGAACAAGCGCCTAAAGCTCGATATTCACTCTGCTGGACAGGGCTCGTGCATCGTAGACGACTACTCTTTGCTTACTTCAAAGGCTTCGAGCCTGAAGCTGGCTAATGGGCAAATGGCCTTCAGGAGTGGTAAGCTGGGAAGCCCCCGGCTTGGAGGTAGTGAGCGTCAGGAGGTTATCCTGGAGAGCGCCCTGCAACAGACAAAGCTTCTTGTTCAAGTTAAAGTCTACCACGGACTTGCAGTGGATGGAATTGAGTTTGTATACGAAGATTTCACAAGCCAGCTCTTTGGCAAAAGAGGAGGGCCACGGGGTGGCAGCGAATTCAACCTCGGTATGTCGAAATAAGCCATTGAACTTGTAAATTGTAGACAAGCTAACCGGACTTCCTCTCAGATACAAGGAAAGGAGAGATTCTGATGGGTTTCTATGTTCGGGCTGGGGCGTGGATTGATGGCATTGAGATCTTGACAAGTCTCGGCCGTAGATCTGGAGTATTCGGAAACCCCGCTGGAGGGTCAGGGTGAGTCTTCCATCTCCCTAGACTACATTTTGACAAAGTACTAATGAGTTTTAACAGGCATACGTTGATACCTCCGCGCGGTTACAGCATTGCAGGAGTTTTAGGGTCGTGTGGTGCCTGGGTTGATGAATTTTCTGTTTTAATCACTAGGTAAATACAACAACAGGGATGGCAAAGAGAGGATTTGTCTCCAAAGATATGTTTCTATCCAGTTCCAACCTCTAGGCAACGATAGGTGGCATACGTATAGAATCGAGTTCCTGTTTTCCTTTCAATGGATTGTGGTGGTGGAATGTACTTACTGCGCGGTGGGGCATCTTTCTTTGGACTTCCAGCTGCTACTTTCCTTCCCATGTGCGCCTGTTCAGCGCTGATGATGCACCTAGTGGATGGTAGGACAAAGGACGGCTTCACAATAGATGTGAGACGAGTTTTGTTGATACTCCGAGGGCAGTCTCGGTGCCGTACTGTATATATAGTAAAGCTCATATATCATATAATACTGAGATTTGCCCCCTCGCTGTGCTTCGTTCCTGGACTACTTGAAGTGCTAAGTACCCAAGCTCGTCATGTTTACTACATGTGTTAACGGTTGCTCCTATCACGGACACCAATCTCGTCGCGTTACCGATGGAATACTCTGTATCCCCCTCAGAACTTGTCTCGGATAAGTGGCTCCTGGTGGCCTCAAGCTAGTTGACACGCGCGAGCCATTACACCAACACGCAGGCAAAAGAGTTCGAAGCGATGACGTCATTCCACAATTTTCTGTCAAGATTTCCTGCCCTGCAATCACCAGCAATCCCTATCATTTAAATGGATCAACTCTAAACGAACCGCCATGCCCCCCGCGCCCATGCACGCCAAGCCTCTACTAGCCCATACGGCGGATTCTCGGGTAACCCACCCCATCTTTCCCCACCACAGCAGATTGAGGACTCACGGACCACCCTCAGCCACAATCTAACCTTTTTCAAGGAACGACAAACTCGCATAAAATAAGAAATAGAAATAATATCACGCTGACGTCATATCTTTGTTTAATAATGCTCTTCTGAACGGAAATGGGAAGATACGGCATACAAGGACGCAGATCGTTGGTTTTTAGGTTTGGCGGAGGTGGAGGTGTTTTCACTTTGCTTTCTGGATTCCCGTGCATGATCCTGCCCGTCGAATTGCAGGTCTCTGATGATGTATTTCATGCTGATCTTGAATTGCCATGTTGGTTTTGCCATCCTGTGATTTATTCGTGATGGTAATCTCTATTACGTTACCAAGTTATGGTCTTTGCTGTGAAAACGGCCGACTTCACAGCGTTGCAATTAATGGTGAATAACTCTGGCGTACTCTCTATCAAAATACGTGCGAATCCCGGGAAACAAGACCGCTTTAGATCGTATAGCCGTGGAACGTAATAGCGGCCCTTACCCTGCAAATAAAATAAAATTCAATATTCTCTGCCGGACCGAACAGCACACAATTGACGGCGCAGTTGACGGACCAAGCAGAAAATTCAAATGGGGAGCCTGCGCCGTCAAGCTCGGTGGAGTATGAGGGACGAATAGTAATCATGACGACAATCTGCCCTCCGTGATCTCCCCTGTGCAGCCTATCGACATAGGGTTTTAGAGCTCAGAATCTCTCCTCCGCATCTGGGAATTGACCTTTGCCAGGACGGAGATATCCGAAGAGTGGAAATGCAATCTCTTCCAGGCCCGGTAAGAGTTTGATGCGTAGACCAAGGGAGTCACGGACCCCTAAAAAGAGGCACAAATTCGTAAGAGGCTGGCGGGTCCTCCGTGTTCTGTGGCGGTGGCTTTAAGATTTTTTTTATTATAAGCATAAATACTGCACGAGTGATAGGCTGTGAGAGAGTTGTTGGTGAGGCGAGGTGAGGCGAGGTGAGGCGTAGGTTAAGGTACCCGAAATGCATGTTGCAGGGTTTGATCAGCGGGTGGTGCGTTGCGATGCGAGACGGACGTGTGAGAAAGCCATGCGGGAGGATGAAGTCGACGCGGGAAACAGAAACACAACCACCAAAACTCTTTCGCCGAGCGAGGCCACGACAGAGCCACCCTTGGGCGTTCCTTGCGCTAGCAATGCCGTACTTTATGGTGAGTTTATTTGGTAGAATTTGCCACTCGATGAGAAGCAACGTTTCCGATACAGACACGCCTGCAGCTCCCGCGCCTGGCGAAGCTTCAACGCCGCCTCCGGCTCGTAGGGAGTATGGAGTACGCAGTAGTGCATGTACGGAGTCATTCTGCCATTCTGCCATTCTGCCATTCTGCCATTCTGCCATTCTGCTACCGCTACTGCTACTCTGCCGTGCGTTGGCCGAATAAATTGGGTTGAATGGCGGCGATCCCAGGATACGTGAGCTGCATGCATGGTGGCGCGCTTGGCACTGCATCAACCGCTTCCCCCATCTCGCTTTTGCCAGGGCATCGGTCGCTAGGCGATGAGCCTTCGTTGACGTCACCGCCCGTCACCCCGCAGCGAAAGCCTCTGTGCGTTTGTAGTGGTTCTTTGCCGTCGGGACCATTCCCCTCCACGGCCAGCTTGTTCAGCTGAGTTCACCCACTTGCGCGTCACAGCACCCTTCCTCGCTGCACCGAAATGGCGTCTTTCCTTTTTCGCCCGTGGACCTACGCGGCGGAAGCAGTTATGCCTACTCCATAGACACAAACGCCGTTCATAGCATAGCATAGTGGCTAAATTCCACTATAATGCAAGGAACGGAGGATGGGATCGCGTCACCCCGAGCTCCCCACTCGCAAATCCATCCTCCGTAAAACTAATCATTGTAATATCGAAACAGGACCCATGACGCGATGCATTTGTCTGGGAGCTGCATGCATCGCAACAAACTCGATCGGTGTGGGATGAGACCTGCCTTGGTCGTCTAAAAGCGGCAACGCGACAGGATTGGTCGTTCGGTTTCGGACAAAGAGCATACGCTTGATGCGGCCGCGGCTTGCACGTTTTGGATTCAGAAGCTCGAAACAGCCCAACCTTTCTTGGATTGCTGGCAGGCGACTATGGTGCACCCCGTGTGCGTGTGGCTGGTGTGTACATGAGAGAGAAGGGGAAGGTACTAGCGACACGCAGTAAAACATCGAATAACGCTCCAGCCCAGATTAAGGGAAGTTCTTTTCATATGTATTCTTTAATTTCAGATCCAAAAATATTGCCCAGGGAATCCGTGTGCTTTTCCCAGGCCAGACGCCATCCTGTGCAAATCAAACAAATAAAGCCAGAAGGAATCTGCCCGCCCAAAGCAAAACGGAGAGCGTATACATGTTTGGAAAACAATGCACTGTCGTCATTGGTACGCAGCCAAAAGGAGGGTTGCCTCCCGACATAAATCGTTGCTCAATGCGACACGACGCGGATGGATTGTCCGCACCACAGGTTTTACTCGTGGTCTAAGCAATCAACCCGGTTCCCTGGTAAACAGTAGATAATGAACCGGAACGGTGTGTATAAAAATTCAAGGTAGTGAACATTTGAAAATCTTTGGCATTAAAACCATTAGGGATATATCGTTCACGCCGTAAAAAGAAAAATGGCTGGCCCGCCAGCCAAGAACAAAGGTTTCCAATGAAAAATCCCAGGCACGCCACAAATATGGAACACAGAGAGGTATAGTGCATTACGACCGCCGTCGGAGTAGAGCCCTCATTGACAAACAGTATTAATAAATTTAAAATAGTAGCTTGAGCTCGAATTTGCCGGAATTGGCGTTATCCGCAGTGCTGTCGCTGTCGACATCAGCGGCTGATGGGCCGATATCCCACTCGCGTTTAGTTAACGGAGGCTCCGGCTTGATTTCAGTAATTTCGACCTTCATGTCCTGGCCCTCAGGTATCTCTCGGACCACGTCGTCGTCCACAATGATGTTTAAACCTTTGGGGTTTATGTATATTGTTCGCAGAACGCTTGTTGGTTCGAGGTTAAACTTCGTTGCAATATTAATCGTTAGGTCCCGAGCAGTCCTCTCCATGAGATAGACTGCTCTGTAGTACTGGTCTTTCAGCAGATTCTCCGATTGAGCAGAGAGAACGTAGACGCAGGCAACTTTAAAAATGTTAGCGTTTTCCCGCAGTAATGAAATCAAAGCTGACGTACTGGGTTTTACTGGTCGCTCGTTGGGTGGTCTATAGGATGAATCAACCCCAAGAGCCTCGATCCATCCGGTAAGCACCCCGGTATTATCCCCCAATTGCCTTGGAATCTTTACCGGCTGATCTGGAGGACTGGCAAGATGCTGAGGATTGGAAGATCGCAGGTCTGCTTGAGGTAGAGATTGGAAATTGCTCCATTCATTCCGTGGCTGGTTTCCTTGACTGTAGGACCCGGACTGCAAGCCAGAACTCTGACCCCCTTGAGATTGTAGGGATGTAGAGCTAGGAGAAGGCGAAACAAGAGAAGACGTGGCAGTGGTGTTTGTCGTTGCAACGCTCTGCCTTCGGTTCCACATTGCATCCTTCGTATCCTGGTTTGTGAGGTCTTGCGGTTCGCCAAAGAGGTGAACAGGGTGCGAATCCGGATCATCTTGTTCGCTTCCACGCAGGTAGAGAACACTGACCGGCCTTGTGCTTGTAAACATATCTTGCATCGTTGCAAGCTTCAAATGGAGGTCTTCTTCAGCAGGAAGTCGACCCCCTCCTGCTGAGCTTGCCGACGACATGGACCACGTTCGCTTGTGCTTGGGAACCTTTCCGACCTTGTTGCTTGCTGCTGCTTTTGAAGCCACTGATGGTCGTTTCTTCCTCCCGAAATCTTTCATTCCAGTCTCAGCTTGAGAGACTTGTTGCTTCAGTTTGTCAATAGTCTTCTTAACATGCGCAACATCATTTGAGAGTTTCCGCTCTGCACCGTGGTCTCGGAAGAGCTTGACTTTGCAGTAACATATCTCTGGGATGGATGGTGGAGGAGACCTTGGCGAGCCTGACGCAATAACTTCAGTCTTGGCACACAATCTGACTGGTATGCCTTTCACTCCCTTTGAGTGACTGAAGTCTGTCGACAGAAAATTGAAGCGGACGGCAATTGAGCAATCTGCTGTCCCGTTTAGCGCTGGACTCCAAATCACTGAGAAGCCGTCAAATGATGCCGTGTCAATCTCAGTTCGTGTGCGCTTCCCATCATCCTCGCCTGGCAGACTTGAATCGACATATTCGACAGCCTGTAGCTTTCCTCCACGTTGATGTGCCTCGTTAGTCCCACGACCTTCCTTCCATAATTGCCAACATGCGCCAGGACGTTGGCGCTGTTGCTCGTCTTCGAAAGAAATCCGAACGAAAGTGCGATATTTGGCGGGAAATTGGTCCGGCACCGGGGGGGCCGTGTCAACAATGGACATGGAATAGGCTTGCCCCTTGTTGAGATATGTTACAGGAACTTCATCCGCATGTTTGATCATCGCCGTGGGCGCATTAAGTGTAACGTGGAATCGGAAGCTGGACAAATCTATGGTTAGCATATGGTGCAGGACGATCAACACTCAACCAAGATCTAAGCGGTCCAAATCGAAATCTTGGCATGCCAAGAAAAACGACAGGAAACATGACAATGTGGAAATTGCTGGCTGAAGCCTTAACAAAAGTTGCAGGCTTACTTTTCTAAGTTTTTAGGGGGCAAAGAAGCCATATGTGTGTCGAAATGCCTGGGGTGAAAGGACATGACTGGAGAATCCTCTTGCATGTCGGTGTCCATACCCATATCATGAATGGGAGAACCATCCGCTGAAGCATCCATGGGTTCGAAGCCCGTCGGTTGCTCTGTGAATTGATCTGGCGCAAAAGGGTGATGTGCCGCGAACGGGTTGAAGTTGTGGAACTGATGAGGCTGTATTGTCTGTGGAGGGAACCCGTGTATGTCTAGAGCCGCCCCACCTGCATGAAGACCAGGAGCCGTTGTTGGGAGCGAAAGAGGAGTCCCAACACCAATACCCATGTTGGGAGTGTGTAAATCTCCCGCTTGGCTGTGATAGAGCGTGTTCGTTCCTCCAGGTGTCGGCGTGTAGTAGCCAGGAGGCTGGTTCGCAAAGGTAGCAAAAGCGAGAGAGTTCGGGTCGAGGAGAGAAGGAGTAAACCTCCAGGGTTCATGAGGTGCTCGGGGGGTTGGATCTTGATCTTTAATGTCTCCATGATCGAGACTACCGCCGTAAATTTTGTCAGCGACACTCTGCTAAGAATTCTGAGCAAGATACGGGAAACCCAGTTGGCAACAATCGCTTGCGGAGCTGTGAGACCTTCGCGCGTAGGAGAAAGCACTCGGAAAAAAATAATAACATACCCTCGGGGGTTTAGAGGCGGATCGCGAAGGGCGTCACTAAGAGAGGTCAAGCTGTTCGACTCGGAGGTGGCTGTAGTGCCTGGGACTATCTGAGGGAAGTTCTGCCGAAACCTCTCGTAGAGGTCATCGCCGGGCTTTTGCGAGTTGGTGCTGTGGAATACGAGTTGTCAGCCCTAGCTATTCAATAGAGACGTACAGGGTAGACATTTACCGGTTGCGAAACATTGCAACAGCTTCTAAGCCAGAACCAGAGGGGAATGGAACAATCGTTGCGACACCTGGTTTACGCAGTGCAGAGGGCTATTCGTCTAGCACAACGAAGATCGAGCAAACAGAGCGGTTTCCGGTCATGGGTCACAGTGGTAATAATAACGAGTGAGAACAGTGCCGACAAGACGGACGGTAATTATAGTGTTTGGTAGAATTGGAGGGGTGGGAGGAGGAAGGTCTCTCTTTTTGATTCCCCAGCGAAGAATAATAAAAAGAGTGATCCGGCGTGCGAGCCATTAGTTAGTGAGTGTATGGAAAATTGCGACCAAGGGCAAGCGGTGGCATGGATGTCGCATAGCATCAGCGGCGTGAGAAATGCATGCTCCAAGCAGCGAGTGATTTTGTCAGTCCGAATCGGTGAAGCAACAAACGGCAGGCCTAGCATCGGCACAAGCCACAGCTGTTGCCAGAAAGAGCACTAGCAGGCATGTGGGCACGCAAGCCAAGCGTCGTCGTCTGTGGCGACCGGAAGTCCCCTCCTGCGCAGATGCCTATTTTCTCTGCTCCGCTATGATGTATGTTATACCCAGCCATCAGGCTGTCCGACGTACACCATACACCATACTGCGTAGTGTCCCACGAGCATTCACGAACGCGGTCATGCATCATTTCTGCCTATCTCGCTCCTTGCAAGGTTAGCTAACCCGAAAGCCTATATCCATCGTGGCTTTCTCATCCTTGTGCTCCGTTCTTCTCCACGCTTCGCTTCGGCCGTGAGGCCACTTCCTGCTCGTGTCCTCCGCACTCTACCCACCTACCCTGTCCCCAAATACATACTAGACTCACTCTGTACCGCGCTCGTACATATTGGTCAAGGGCAGTCCCCCCACAGGATGCTCCGTCATTCGCTAACGGCCGAAATTGCACCTATTCACATCCGAACTACTGAGTACGACCTTACTCTATTGCTTCTAAGAGCTATGCGAAATTTTTATTCTACCAAGTCCAAACGAGCGTCAGGAACAAACCCACATCCTTCATAGGGTGTACGCCGAAACGTCGCTTCACTTTGCTAGGCGCTGGTCTAGGGAGAAGCTGCTCGGAAATAGCGTATACCTTGCCATCTGTGGCGATGTGTCTTGCTTTCGTCTGCATGGCGATCAGCTAGTCTATCAAACATCTTCTGATACCTAGCACAATCAGTGGACGAGGCCGCGTCAGTAAAAGATGCAAGTCTTTGAGACACTATTTCCCGCTCCTAACGTCCCGTTCGCCAGTATATCCTCCATTGATTAAACCCAATCCAGGCGTGTACCTGCTCTTTGCACCGCCACAATTTTGCCTCAACCCAAGCAGGGCTAGGGGCTTTGGTTGGCCCTCGTTGCACTGCAGCAACGTTAATTCTTCGGTTGCTGGCATTTGTGGGAAAGTCTTTTGCGGTTCGAACTGCGATTTCTGAAGATCAGCGAACAACTCGCCACTAGAGTACGATTTCCGACCCACACCTCAACCCATTCGAGACATTGAAATGTCAAAGGCAGGCTCTTGGACACGCAATTTCCCTGGGGATATCGATATCCGTAGATCCAGACGTGGCGGTGGGGGTTTGTGGCTAGTGATACCAAAAGTTTATGCTACAGTTATCACGGCGACGCCGTCTACCCGCCCGCCTAGAGATTGTCAGTTACGGACGGCAGCGGGTGCACCATATGGGCGATCTTTTTTGGAGTCGCAGACGTTCGCATCCCTCGGGCACAGTCGCACCGAATATCATAATGCGGATCAACTGCTTAAACCCTCTACTAAACCTTTACGTAGAAACGCGTTCAAGAGCTAGTAACCTAAATACAGGTCTTGGAGTGGGGCCTCCAACCCTGTGTGTTGTTGCAGCACTGGTTGTTTCAGTTCCTCACATAGAATGGGTTTGTTCTACCATTTGAAGACCCGTATGGTCGTACCTTGAGCCCTTGCGTGCAAAACACGTTTTGTTGACTCTGTATAAATGTAAGTGGGAATTGTATCCCATTAGTATCTAGCTGCAATTGCCAGACCAATTTATGTGACCTAGACAAAGGGCAGATAGATGCGTTGGGGAGCTTTCGGTGATTTTCTAGGGATAAACACGCCGGGTAACGGAAATTGACCACGTTCTGCGAGTAAACTTCGATATTGGCTTGTTATCATGCATAACTCGATCCAACCCGGATTGAGAGATTGCGGAGGGGATGCAGAAGGCAAAATCCTCATTCCACATCCCGTGAGAGCTGTGGTGATGGTTAAAAGATGAAAATGTTTGTCTGTTTGTTTGCCTGCGTTTCGGATTAACTTTCGGTGTCTTACATTTTTGAATGCTCAAAACGTCACAAGTCGCCAGACGACTTGCCTTTCAGATTCGCTTCGCCGATTTCGACCTTCAACTTCGCTATTGTCATTCCATTCGCCTTCAGGCAGTAAGCAAGCGTGAGCCTAGGATATTTAGCTCCAAGGCCATGCCTTCTTCCTCGTCTGGTAATTCGGCAGATAATCCATCTCCCGCACGGTCAGCCAGTGGATCCGCAATGTCAACAGAAGCTTCGCACACCGAACAACCGGCTGGTGTAGTGGCCACAGATGACAGCTCTAAACTCAAGACATTCCTAGGCATACTAAGAAAGTAAGGCTACGCGGGATCCTCCAGACTCAGTATCCACAGATACTATATCCTGGAGATATCAACAGCTTTCTCCCACGAGCCATCAGGTTGAATACAAGGCAGCCTTGTTGCTAGTATCTTGAGCCTTCGCATTTGCTCGTGAGTTTTAAGTCAATAGCTTGTTGCTAACCCATAAACACCGTAGGTTCGTTGGTGTCTCGGATATTGCGACAGTTCGATTTTCACTTCCCGCACAGCTTCTCGAACCTCAGCCAAACCTTGGTACGTCTGCAAAATACCAATACAAACATCCCCTTGAATATCATAATGTGGCTGTCAAGCTTCCATACCTAACATGCTTGGCCACCAGAGTACTGGAACTACCTAGACCGACCTGAAACCTTTGTTAGGCATGTGAAAACAAAATCCGTATTGGCTTAGACTTTACTGATAAAGATTGCAGTATTGGAGACTCCGATGACCCACTCGAGCGGATGCTTGCCATTCTTCGCTTCTGGTTTACCAAGGATCTTGTATGGGTATCCAATGCTTCCTACTGCTAAAGTCTCCGCTGAGAGTGAATGCAGAAATATGTCAAAGGCAAGCCCTGCAAGCCGTATAATTCTGCTCTTGGAGAGTTCTTCAGGGTGAGTGCTTTGGGAGGGGAAGATTGTATACCACCAAATAGAATTGACATAGCTTAGTGCAACTGGGAAGTCAAAGAAAGACTTCAGCCGATTTTCAACTCTTCACCAGACAAGACGACAAGTGATGCGACTAGTCTCGAACCTCAAGAGACCGTCAAGGTCTCTTATCTTACAGAACAGACTTCGCACCACCCACCTGTATCGGCATTCTACGTTGACTGTCCCAAGAAGGGCGTATCAGCCCGTGGCTACGATCAGATTAGTGCGAAATTTACAGGAACTGGCATCAGGGTGACTCCTGGAGCGCACAACCTGGGTATTTTCATCACGTTACGCAACCGTGGTGATGAACAATATCAACTCACTCATCCTGCAGCCTATCTTGGTGGTCTGCTGCGAGGTATGGAGATGCGCCTTTTAACACTCTAACCTAGTCTTTCTGACTATGGCATAGGTACCCTGAGTGTCACCGTGTCTGATGTCTGCTATATGACCTGCCCAAAATCCAAAATCAAGGTCATTCTACACTATCTAGAAGAGGGTTGGCTTGGTCGAACTCAGAACAGAGTGGATGGCGTTATATTCAAATATGATCCTTCTAACGACAACAAGACTAAGATCAAGGATGTTCCAGAGGCCGATGTATTGGCAAGAATAGAGGGAAGTTGGGTGGACAAGCTATATTTCACGCTGCCAGGCTCAATCGTATGGGATCTTCTTCCCTAGCTGGGTTGAGCTCAGCTAATAGATGATGGATTAGGACAAAACCCTTCTTATCGATCTCAACCCACTTCTACCAGTAGCCAAGATAGTTCCTCCAGAAGAAGAACAGCTTCCAAATGAGAGTCGGCGATTCTGGAGTGGAGTGACGCAAGCCATTCACGCACGAGAGTTTGGGAAAGCAACACAACTGAAGCATGAGCTTGAAGAGAGACAGCGAGAAAAGGCAGCTATCAGGCTCTCGAAGAATGGGGATTGGAAGCCTAGGTTTTTCACTGGAGTAGTCACACCGGCAGGCCGACCATCATTAACCAAGGATGGGGAGGAAGCACTTCGAGGTCTACATGAGGGCAACTATCAACTTGCACCAACGCCAGATCTTTAGATTTACCATTGCTCTAGCAAGCTGGTGTTTGCTTTTGTTTAGTTGGGATTGCGTTTCTGCATAGCAGTTTTTGCATGTGGAAGCTCTGTGTCTGCACTTCTCGTGGCGTTTCAGAAAGAGGTTTAGTTTATAATCTTGACGGCCATTTTATCAGTCATTACGGAAAGACAAGTTATGTGAATGATTACGACGGAGACACGTGGGACAAAGCTATGGATAGAAGTCTTAGACTTGATTTGTTGCGAGTAGAGAATTGGCCGACAAGAAATTGTCTACTGTAACTTCAGGTCTTTCAACTTGACATTAGGAGTAATCTTTCTCAAGAAAATTCCCTTTCAGCTCCAGTACCGGTCTTGAAATGGAGGTACTACACCTGCCGTTAAACGCAGGAGTGAATTCCTCGGATGGGCACTTCTCGCGCTGCACGGCTGACCTGAGGTACTTAAGCTGGTCCAGGGTAAGTTGAAGAGATATTCTTAGTTTATCAACTTTGTGTACTCGCTTGAGGAGGGCAGTCTTGACATGGGACTCAGCTTGTAGATGAAACACGTTGGGGTTAAGTTCTGAGACTACCGCTTTTTATATTCGATAGATAGCTAATTGCACGACCTGTAGAGCGAAGGGCGGGTATTTATAGTAGATGGACCGGAGCAAAGATGCGAGTATTCACTTTAACTTTCGAAAGCCCATTGCTGTGAACCCTGCTTGGTTCTTCAGGCTGTGGTCAGGACATCATGCTAAGACTGCTCACTACGATTATCGATTATATCTATACCTTGTAAGCTTTTGCTCATCACATAGGATGACAACATTCACGGTGTATCGTCTATGATGCAAGTATGCCTGCTGCGTGATCACATAAGCCTGAAGAGCTCCTGTATCGGTATAAACATGCAATCATCGTGTTTGTAGAGTCTCCAAACGCAAGTGTCTAAGGTGTATGTACGCTCTGGTGCTGTAGCGGTAATTGTAATCTTACGATAAGTGCATAACCAAAATATTATCGGCCGTCATCATTAAATATCCTTTCGCCACATCCTAAACCTCATGTCAAAGGTGCTTGCACATCGTATATGAGGCTAAAATTTATTTTAGTTCAGAGTCCCTGACTTAGACAAACCCAAAATGTAGAGGTTCAATACAGTATATTACGGGTTTCCATTCTTACGTTGACTGGAGGCCTCATTGGAGACAAGTCAACTAGACATCATTTAGATAGATTCAGTTCAAGTTCGAAGACTATACTCTGATAACGGGCTCAAGATTTATCCGAGGCCAATTTATGATTGATTCAGAATCAACCTAACATTCGGTGGAGAATTTGACGGATATTCACCTAAATAAATACTTGATTCTTAAGAGCAGAGAACGTTAATGTCATCGTAGGATCAGCCTTTATGTTTATAGTCTTACGTATCCAGAGCACCACCAATTTCACGTTTAGACGCTATGCTGTTGACTCTTATATAACCAAAAAGATCTAGGTATCAAAGTAGCATATTAGGCATTCAAACTCCCTTCGTGAATATGTTTGTCTCAACTCCATATATGTGACACCAATTACTCCCTGACTACATGCCCTGGAACTCCTTCAAAAGATCTTCGAAGGTCTTGTGCTTCGACGCTTTTACCTTCCTCCTCTTTGGTGGGGGTGGTTGTGATCGTCCTGTTTCCACTTCTCCTTGTTTGCGGGCATCACTATCTGGAACCGCATTTGCTTCTTCCTGGAGAACCCGCTGGAAGAAAAGCATCTGGGGCCTCAACATCGCCGTAAATAAGTCCTCAGGAGCATTGGGGCCGATTCTAAAGTTCAACACTGGTATGTTGTTAATACGTTCTACCTCGCTCGCTTTAGGTTGGTCTAAAGCTAGAAGACCTCCGGCTCGTCGAAAACAGGCATGGATTGGTAAGTCCCAAGATCGCGCCATCTCCTTATCTCTATGCAGGGCATCTAGCAAGTCTCTGCCAGACTCGCAGCTCCAACCTAGCTTACGAGCTTTTGGTTCCGAGCCAGCTGAGTTAATATCGCAACCAGTGACGTTGTACAGTGTCAATGACGGGAAGGCATTGATATACTCGAGAGATCTTGATGTGACCCTCGCATGGTTTCGTAGCATTAACACTCGGAGTTTAGGAAACGCGCCATCTTCGGTGGCTGCTCTGCTCCATGCGCGAACAATGCTGTCTTCGACAGTGTCAATTGGATCTTCCGGACGTGGAGGAGAGGAGGCTAGTACGTCCAAGGCCCCTATATTGACAAGCTTTGATATGTTGACGAGTTCGGTTCTGTTAAATATAACCTGGGAGATGCTGAGGTATGTGATCCAATGACAAGAATCCGACAGTATGGGTGTCACATAGCCGTCGAGTGTGATCGAAGGCTTGATTAATGATTGCCGATGGTACTTGAGTGTTGGCTCCTCCTCTTCGTGGTATACTGTTGCAAAAACCCGCCAGATGTGGAAGCTATCTAACTGGCTATAAATCTTGCCGTCAGCTACAGGTAGAACACCTTTTGCTCGAAGAATGGGTAGCTTACTTGCGAAGTATCTCTTTCCACATTTTCTCTCCCAGACGCCACGGCACCCACTGCAGCGCATCCACGCTGATACTAGAGAGATTTCGCAAACAGCTTCGCATCGCCATATCCTCAAGTGAAGGTGCACCCTTTGTTGCGGCCAGCCGGCCGGATTTACTGTCAGCCTTCCCGCGAGCTTTCCATGGCCATCGCAAGTCAGAGGCGCTGATGCCGGTACTTATAGTCTCTGTATAGAAAGCACCAGAGGTTGCATCGTATTTTAATTCTCTATATTCAGCGGCGATGGGGTCGATGGGAGCTCGAACGCGAAATGGGTTAGACATTGCGGATATGCCTTGGCAGACATTGCTCGACTCTGGACGCCTTGTTCAGATGTCCCGCAGCCTGTTGGTGTTTTGCTCAAACGGGAGTGTTTGCTCACCTCAGCCCTACAGCGCAGGACCCTTCTGCTCGCTTATCGGTACCAAAGCCGGCACGAGAACGGACGATATTGTTCATGGCGAAGCAGTCCTGGCCCCGTCACCTGCTAGCTATCATAACATCAACTGATGTGAGGCCAGTAACGCTTCTAGCCTATACTAAGGCTCAATCATGGCGCTGAGAGGACCAGGTCCTTTTTTACGTTCCTACAGTCGTTTTTATGACCTCTCTTCGATGAACTGTCAAGTCAATACGTCACCATTTCCTCACTCACCACGATCAACTTCAACAGCTACAAATGCTGCACGGAAAGGCATACCGAATAGAAGAGGCTATGCGAGCGTGGTAGATGAACATAGCCCAAAGAAAAAGGATATTGAATGGCCAGTCAGTGCAATACCAACACCATATCAGATCTTCAATCAGAAGAAAGGCGCACCGTACTGCAAGCGCAGATTCTACGAGCTTGTAAAACTCTATCACCCGGACCGGAATGGCCGGACCGAGACAGACAGCTTAAACGGGTGTGGTGTAGGCCGTGCAGCTATGCTAGAACGATATAGACTGATCGTCCTGGCGAACAGCCTCCTCTGTGACCCGGTCAAAAGAAGCGCTTATGATCGCTATGGAGCAGGATGGAACGGCCTACCGGAAGTTGGGAGTCACAAAGACCGTGATGGGAACTGGGAAAATCCGTCATGGGGTGGAAGAGGGTCACCGAGCCAGAACGCTACTTGGGAGGATTGGGAGAGGTGGTATCGGCGAGATAACAAAGGCTCGCAAGAGCCGCAGATCTTCTCAAACAGCGTCTTCGTTTCATTGATCATTATGCTTACTGTGCTGGGCACCATTGGCCAGGCCTCACGCGCCGGAAACTACTCCATGAGATTCATCGACGAAAGAGATCGACTTCATGACAAGATGAGCAAGGAGCTAATGCAGCGGAGGAAGGAAACTACGCGTAAGGCAGACAACAGAGATGAGAGAATCCAAACCTTCATGAAAATGAGAGATCCCGTGGGATATGGGGCCACGGATCCGCTGGAAGAGGGTTACAGAAGAGTGTTACCACCACCTGAAGTGTGCCCTAGCGGTGACACTCGAGAAAGGCAGATGGACCTTTATCACACGCAGAGCTCGGGTCGGCCTTGAACTGGCGTTCTCCTTGGTTTTTGGGTTCAGCTCGTGGCATAAAGTCCTATTACTTGGGAACCTGTAAATATTTTTGTCTTGTGAATAGCAAGCCAGGTTCCGCATGGGGTTACCCGTAGGGTCATGTGCCATGGATCCAGCTGGGCTGATTGAAGCCCAGGCGATGCTTACCATTTATATTCGAGAACAAGCACAATCCGAAACGGCAAATGCCTGTTTCACTCACCACATGGCGGCGCACATGATGGATGGAAGAACGCACTCTGGTGCGATGCGTAACACCCTTCATGTTAGATGTGGTGAGTTAGACGCGTGTCCTGCGTTCCGGACGGGCTGGATCGACGCCCAAAAATGACTTACAGAATCTTGACTCGTCCAGAGTCGATCCGCCCTCAGCCACCTAGCTGCTTGCGGTGTAGTTTCCGTTTCTTTTTCTATTTTGTCTCTTATCGGTAATTCACAAGGCCATATAAATTCCCATCGACCTAGCGTTCCCCGGGGGCCTACTCTTCCGGGCTTTTCCCACCGGCTTTGCATTGTTGTTTGTGCGCTTTCGTCCAGATCTTACACCTTTTTAAGGCGTCGCAGTATTTACACGGAGCAAATATGACTACCTATCCTGGATTCAGGAATGTAGCCTATTTCGTGAACTGGGTATGTTCAATTTCAAACTCAATTTCTCTGTATTTTTCATGAACTTTCTTCGTCGTTTTCGTGACGCAGTATTCTCCATGAATGAACTAGGCATTACTTTTATCGTATCTAGTATGCGTCCTCACAACGGCTTGGGGTATTTCTTTTTCTTGACTTGATATATTTTTCTGAACCTTCCCAGAACACCTCCGTCTCTGCCACATTGCGCCACCTAAAAGCATTTTGCCAATATTCTAACCTCAGACGTACCTCTGTATAGGCAATATATGCCCGGAACTACAACCCACAGGATCTACCGGTAGATACGCTCACGCACATTCTTTATGCCTTCGCAGACGTTCGAGACACTGGGGAAGTGTGCGTTTATCCTCTCAAGGCGCAAAGCATCTCAATGTGCTCACATCGCCTTGCTGTCATTGACACTATTTCTGCGCTAGCTTCCTGACGGACTCTTGGTCAGACACGGACAAGCACTATCCTACAGATTCTTGGAATGACACTGGGACAAATGTCTATGGTTGCATTAAGCAACTCTTCCTCCTCAAGAAGAAGAATAGGCACCTCAAGGTCCTTTTGTCCATTGGAGGGTGGACTTACTCTGCCCACTTTGCCCAACCAGCCTCTACGGCTGCGGGCAGGACAGCGTTTGCCAACAGTGCCGTGCAACTTGTTAAAGACCTAGGGCTGGATGGTGCGTGCGATTTCTTACGTGACGACGCATCAAGTTTAACCGAAAAGATAGTTACTGACTCGAGATAGGTCTTGATATTGATTGGGAGTACCCAGCCGGTACAAATAATCCTAGATGAAGAAAATAGGGGGTCGCTAATTAGTAACTGCAGATGACACTCAGGCTGCCAATTTTGTCCTTCTCCTTCACGAGACTCGCAGAGTGAGTTGCATAACTGTGATGTGGCTATCAACTAGCTCTTGCAGTAGACGCTGACATATGATATTCAGGCGTTGGATAGCTATTCTAGCCAATATGCCAATGGACAGAGACTCCTCCTCACGGTTGCATGTCCTGCCGGTCGGAATCCTCTCTTGAAGAAACGCCGCACGTAGCCAATAAATGCTGATTTGCCGATCCTACAGGTGCCGTCAATTACCAGAAGATGCATTTGAAAGATATGGATCAGTATCTCGATTTTTGGAACTTGATGGCGTAAGGAACAAGTCACCTGAGCCAAATATAACATTTGGCCTCTTGCGGTTGCTAAGTGGCGTTAGATATGATTACGCTGGCTCCTGGGACACCATCGCTGCCCACCAAGCCAACCTCTCTAGTTCAACGCACAACCCAGCTAGTACGCCTTTCAACACCATGGACGCCGTAACCTACTACACGACAACAGGGAATATTCACCCATACAAGATGGTGCTTGGCATGCCCCTCTATGGCCGTGCCTTCCTCAATACTGATAGGCCTGGCAAACCATACAGTGGCATCGGCTCCCCTGTGACTCCAGGCAGCTGGGAGGCCGGAGTGTGGGACTTTAAGGCGCTTCCGCGACCAGGCGCTACGGAGCTCTTTGATGGCGAAGCAAACGCGAGTTATAGCTATGACCCTGCGCAAAGAATGATGGTGAGCTACGATACAAAGCAGTCGGTGAGCGTCAAGTCGTTGTATATCGTCGACCAACGCCTAGGTGGTGCGATGTATTGGGAAAGCAGTGGGGACAAGACCGGAGATCAGAGTTTGATGGGTACTGTGAGTTGAACTTTTGACCCTATTATCCTTCCCACTGTCGTGTTTCCAAGAAATTTTTATTCTCAGTGTCAATGACAAAGAAGAGCCTAACCGAGTGATGCAGGTGGCCACTCTCCTAGGAGGGAACAACTACGGAAAGTTGGAAAAAAGCCAGAACATCCTGTCATACCCAGGCTCCAAGTATGACAATTTAAGAGCTGGCTTTCCGAACAATTGAGGGCCGAACGTCCATGAGTTGGAGGTACAAGAGAGGTGTAGAGCGTGCTCAGGAGAATAGTAGGTCTTTATATCTAGCTTGGGAGATACGTTCATTTATGTGCCGAGGCACTATTTAAGGGCAGAAGTAACCTAGGAAATGCAAGAGAATTTAAACCCGATATTCTACATCTCCGGTACTTCGCATGCACTTGGAAAAGGGGAATAGCTCTCTACGCAGTAGAAAGTCTGTAAGGGTATCCTTGTACGCCATGTGAACTGCTGCCGATTCGAAAACTGAACATAGATCGCCGTTACCTATTCTGATTGTATTGTTCTTTTCGTGATATTTGCGGGCAGGGCAGGGTTGGCGCAGGCGTATGCACGACGTACGCAATACGCTAAGTGTGAAGTGCATTGCCGCTCAGCGGCAGCCACAAGTGGGTCAGCACAGCGAAAAGAGTGAATACCTCTTCCCACTGCGAAAATTTATTCCCAAGGAGTTCTGGACTATCCTAGAAGAAACATTTGAAGGGAGGGCTGAACAAAAAGAAAGAGAATTAGCGTGTCTTAATTGCTTTGTTTGAGACGGCTCAACACATGGTCACAATTGTTTCAGACTAGTTTGTTTCGAAGAATACGAGATGCAGTGCACTCTCTCCTTGAAAACGTAGATCAGAAGTCTTGGGTGGGTTCGTAGGGGCGTGCAGCGGCCGTTGTGGCCATTCCGTGGCTTCTGCAGCTGGAGATTACCTCGTAGGATTCGAAATAGAACCAAAGCCAACACAACAGGCAGATCGCGAGAATTCCATTTTGACGCTCACCGTCCTAATTCGAGCTAGAGAAGGTGAGACAAGTCAGGAACAGAAAGAGCATACACTATAGACGGCTAAGAGACGCAGGGCGACATCCCATGCGAGAGCGACATCCATCTACTGGGTTGTATGCCTGCATCTGTGCCAGTTTGTAAGCTTAGTCCAGCATTACCGCGTCGCCGCCCAGCCCCCACCTCCTTGTGTATCTTAGTGAACCTCCCAAAAGAGTTCGTCTGTACGGAGTACTCAATACGCACTTATGCAGCCGACGCGAGATGTGTATCCGTATCGCTCATCTCCGTGCCGACACGATCGGCCGATGCAAACCCGTTTCGCGACCTTATTGCAGAGTAGAATTGGCAATTTCGCGTATCACGTGGGGCAGCCGCTGCGCCTCTTTTAGCTGTACAATATACACCATGACGTGTATGGTGTGCTGGTACAGAGGCTGCTAACATAAGTCCTGTCCTGCCAAGGAATTTTGGCTGCTTTTAGGTCCGACACTCCGAGCGCCACGGTCGCAAAATAGCTTAGTTAAGCGGCAACCTAGAGTTAGGTGCTCAATCACTGAGCCGTAGCTTAAGGCCTTAGTGAGCTTAAAGCGGCAAGTAAAATATAAAAGCGGCACTGGGGACAGGACTTATGTTAGCAGCCTCCGTACGGAGTATTGTCATGCGAAGTTGAATGTGTACATAGGGTGTGGGGGTAAGTCTCTGCCTAGCAACGCGCAAGCGAGTGTATAGTTGCTGGGTAGAGACTTTCTTCTACCCCCAAGTACTGTGTATTCAGCACGAAAGGAATGAAGTTGCACAAGTAAGGTAGCCGCGGATGAATGGCTTGTCCATGTCTGGGTCATTGGTCTTGGTAGTGCTTGTATTCCGTCGTGTGGCGGACCCAAAAATACTCTCGCGTTGCAGAAAACCTGATTAGCCGGCTTGAGCCTAGAGTCCTGCCCGTAAGCCCAATCAAACGCCTGCCCTGGTCCACCACACCAAATTTCTAGCCCGCCCGTCGTCCGGCCCTTTTTCGCTCATCTCGTTTGGCACACGCGCCTCCACTACTTGGTAACTTCCTCCTCTTGTCCTTCCTTCATCGAAGATAATCAACCCGCACAATCGGCAACGAAGTGCATCGCGATACTCCAAGGCTTCGTTTTCACGGCCTTCCACCTTCGTTGCCTTTTCTATTCGTTCGACTTAACGCTCATTTGTTTGCGTCGCTTCCGTGCCAGAACAGCGGTCCTTTACGTTCGTTGTATCAGGAGAAGGGGTCCGCTCGTCCAGCACTCAACCGAAACACGCACGTCTACTCATCAAACAAATTCACACCACATCAACAATTACTCGTTCAATCCGGCCGACCTCTTCACTTCGATAAGTCGAACCTCCTTTTCTGCTATCGGCCGTGAAGGTACATAGGACGTCAAAACATTCGCTGTCGGTCTCAGTCTTCTGGAAGACTTGTCGCTTCGACCGATCGAGCAACGTCACATTGTTCATCACAACATCCATTCCATCAATTGGAGCCCGTCACTCCACTCACTGGTAAATCGAGGAACGCCCTTGACAAGGATAAGAATAACTTGAACCTACGTTACCATCAAATAAAGTCATTCACACATCGGCACCGCTTTGGTTGCACTTTGAATCTAAAAGTACAAGGGGGCCGCTCCTGATTCAACCTCTGAACGAAAGTGAATTGAAGGCGGAATCTTGCAGGAGTTGTGAATTTGAGCTGATTTCAAGCCCAATTAATTCCTCGCCCAAGCTTTATAGGTTTCACTTTCACCATCCATAACCATGAAACCAAGATCAACGTCGATTATTGTGTGGGCTGCCATACCTACTGTGGCCATGGCCATATACATGAACGTCGCGAAGCCGGAAGGATGCTACGCGTCGTCAGACCCGATGACTGACCAGGGTGTTTATCAATGGCAGTCTGAAGGGTGGTGTCAAGAAGTGTGCTGGAATGCTACTATGCCTGTAGCTGGTACGACTGGAGGCTCAAATTGTTGGTGTGGTAAAGGGCTGCCACCGGACAGCGCGAAGGTTTCAGATGACAAGTGCAACTCTCCCTGTAATGGTTATGGGACGGAGACTTGTACGTTGAGTTCTGATGGCTAAGTGGAAGCAGGCACAGCTGGCTAACTTTAAATCTTTTATAGGTGGTGGGAAAGGATACTGGACAGTTTTCCTTACCGGTACAGATTATGACACGAGCACCTTTCAGAACGGAACTTCATCAAGCTCGGCATCAGCGTCAGCCACAAAGAGTGGTTCGCCATCCGTTGTCACAGTTGGAGGTGCGTATTGGTAGACCATCCCAGAAGGCAATCATACTGAACATACGCAGGTCAAACCGTCGTTGTGACGGCCACAAAATCTGCATCTGCATCGAAAAGTCCCGGAGCTGATAAGGCCGGCATCGCCGCAGGCGTCGTTGTCGCTTTTGTTACCATCGCCGGCCTTTGTGCTGGTGTTTATGTGTTTTTGCGGGCTCGAAGACGACGAGCTGTGGAGGAAGAATACCGTCGCAATGCAGCCATTAGCTCGTTTACACAAAAGCCTGGGAGCGCCTCGTCAATCTCTGACTCCCGACTGGAACCCTCAGTTATGATGCAGAGGAGGATGAGTGATGTGAGCATAGCAGACAACCAGGATTACTCTCGAAGGATTCTCAAGGTACAACTCATGACTAGACGTTGGCGCATAAAGCACGGCTGACACTTATTCTCTCCAGGTTACCAACCCCGACGGCAGTTAGTCTACCCGATCAACTTGGAATGGCTCGCTCCTTGCTCTACATCGTCTCTTACTTAACGGGGTCAATTTGGCGGTTTCTTATGATCTTCGAACACTCTTCGCGAAGTTGCGAAAGTTTCCCCTTAACTATCTACTCTCTGCGTCTTCACTTGTTCCGTCATCGGCGTAATGTTGTAACGAGGAACAGGGTTACTCTCTCCTGCAAAGTTTGGAGAGGATCCTCTTCCCCTCTTCACTGACATCTGCGATTAATGCTTACCCAACATTCTTGCTCTTTGGTTGCCGACGCTCTACAGCTTGTCACCACACTCTTATGAACCCACCTCACGACTTGTACAGCATCCACACTCCTTCCTTGCTCTGTGGTCCCCTCCATCAATCTCACACGAACTCTTCTGTTGCTGACCGTTTATGCTCAAAAGCTAGTCTACTGCTCTTTCCTGGCAGAAACTAAACACCTGAGATTTCCCCTCACCTTGTACTCTTGCTGCGGTGTTTACATGGACGCAATTTGAAGCTTTGTTGGATACAAAGTGTTGCAAATTTGACGTGGAGAAACCCTGTCCCGTTTTCTCTTTAATTTGGTCCGTGTTTTTCCTTTTTAAATGGGATAAGGCAGTTATTCAGGCTCGAGGGTCATTGTGCGAAGAAATAGAAATTTTATTAAAGATACGATATCATCTAGTAGACTTGACTTGGAATCTGAGATGATGACATTGTATGAATGGAGGCGACTGTGTAGTGGTACAGAGTGCAGAAGGCCCATCACTCCTGGAGTTGATATGTTTAGGGGTGATAATTTCCGGCGTCGACCTATCCCTCGCTCCAACTTCTACTTTCAGTCTCGATGCTGGCGTACATCTGTGTAACCTGGGTCTTGTATTGCCGATTCACAGAAAAAAGCTCACTCAGTTGGACTACGGCTTATTTGTCACTTAGCACTCAATTCTAGCATGAATGTGTCTGGGCTTTGCTGGAGGAAGTCTAGCAGATAAACCAACTACTTTTGATAGATATGCCTTCTAAACGAAGTTCTGCGGTCATCTAGATGGCGTTCACCAGTCCTCGCTCATCTCTCAGCTTGCAAAGCTTTGCAATCGCTTTCTCGAGCGGAATCAAGTCTCCTTTTGCCTGAGTAGCCTGGTCATCGCGATTCCGGATATTGACGGTGCGGGATTCTTTCTCTTGTGCCCCAACCACTGCAATGGAGAGTCAATTTTCATTACATGGCTTTATGATAGGAGAAGACATACCGAAGATGAAGTTATACTGTTGCAGTTGCCCAGTCCTAATTTTCTTCTGTAACGTGTTGCCGCTGATGTCAACATCCACATGCATCTCTTTCTCTCTAAAGATCTTCTGAACCTCAAGCACGTAGTCCTTCGCGGTTGGCATAACAGGAATGACGAGAACCTGGCGAGGACTCAGCCAGAATGGCCACTTTCCCGCAAAATGCTCAGTTAAGATGGCGATGAACCTCTCCATGCTTCCGTAGATGGCACGGTGAATCATGACGGGTCGTGCATACCCGGGGGTTACTTCTTTTGGGTCAGCGTTTTCGGCCTTCGGGCCCGACGCGCCCTCAGCAGTCATGTACTCTAGCCCAAAGCGTTGTGGCAACTGGAAATCTAACTGGATGGTTGCGCATTGGTGCTCTCGGCGGAGAGCATCTGAGATGGTGATATCGATTTTGGGGCCATAGAAAGCACCATCACCGGGGTTCAGCTCCCATTTGGACCCACCACCGGCAGTGAACAAGTCCAAGGCACCACGTAATTTGCCTTCTGCCATGTCCCATGTCTTTATATCTCCGAGAAATTTTTCTGGCCGTGTAGACAAGTTCAGCTTGAATGTAAAACCAAAGGTACCATACACAACTCTGAGAAAGTCGAAGAGTCCTCCGATCTCTTGGCCAATCTAACACCCGGGTCAGTAAATTTAGACGGCAGAATTAGAAGAGGTACTTGTAATCATACCTGATCCTGAGTGCAAAATATATGGGTATCGTCTTGCTGGAATCGTCTGACTCTTGTAAGTCCAGTGAGCGCGCCGGAAAACTCGTTTCTATGAACGACACCGAAATCGGCCACCCTCCATGGCAATTCCCGATAGCTCCTCTCTCTGTGCTTAAACATAAGGCAGTGACCAGGGCAGTTCATTGGCTTAAGTCCGAATTGGTCCTTTTCAACCTCGAATGTAAACATGTTCTCCTTGTAATTCGCCCAGTGACCAGAAGTTTCCCAAAGCCTTGCATTGTACATATTTGGTGTGATGACCTCTTCGTAGTCACGCTTCCAGTACTCAGACCGTATGAAGGTCTGCAAGGTATTGTAGATTCGAGTGCCGTGTGGGAGAAAAAAGCAAGACCCAGGGGAAAGTTCGTGGAAGAAAAAAAGCTCTTGTTCTTTACCAATTTTGCGATGATCACGTTTGGCAGCTTCTTCGAGGTATTTCTTGTACTCATCCATCTGCATCTTGTCAGGAAAAGATACGCCGTAAATGCGCTGCAAGGAGTCGTTTGCGGAATCACCGAGGAAGTACGAGGCTGAGTTCTAAATAACGGTACTTAGCAACGTTCTGGTAGACAATCACCGGGAAATCAAACCTTCATAATCTCAAAAGTCTTAATCCTTCCGGTATTCGGTACGTGGGGTCCCACACAAAGATCGATCAGGGGTCCACACCGATAAACAGTGGTGCTTGTGCCATCCGGTATTTTAGAACCAATGAGATGCTGCTTGTACTTATTGTGCTTGAACATTTCGAGTAGGTTAGGTTTCGAAACAACCAAACGTTCAAATGGTTGCTTCTCCTTTATAGCTTTGCTGGCAATAGTCTCGAGGGGCTTCCAGTCAGATTGCTGTACAACGCCCCTATTTATCGGTTTAGCCCATCTGTGCATCATGCATGTCTGAAAAGCATCTTACCCGTCCGGTAAGCCCATCTCGTAGAAGAAACCATCGTCAGTTGGTGGCCCGAGACACAGGTGGCACCCAAATCTCCGTTCTGCAGCTTCACCGAGTACGTGGGCGCTAGAATGCCAGAACACTCTCTTGCCTGAAGAACATATACATTAGATCGGTCTTTCGGCGGGAGTATTCTTCTGCCTACCTTCTGGATTTTCAAAGTCCAATAATTCCAGTTTGCAATTTTTTTCCAGAGGCCGTTCAAGATCCCAAAGCTGTCCGTCAACCTTCGCAATTACCACTCGCTCTGAGAGAGACTTCGAAATTTGGCGAGCGATAAAAGCAGGTGTAGTTTCCCAGGAGGTTCCAATCTCAATACGATTGTCGCCGAGGCTAATGTTGATCTTCTCACGACGTTTCTCTGCAAGTACAAACGTCAGGGCACGGACTGAGAGCGGTGAAAGCGCACCTACTGTTAACTTCTTCGTCATACTCAGCCTTAAGTTTCTCAAATAGCTTTATGCGGTGTTGAATAAACTCTGGTTGTGGGTCCAGCTATTTAAAAGACATCAGACGGTGTCTATCACCTAGGGATATCAAGTCCGTTACCTCTAATTGCCGGGAATCTCCTGCTGTGTCACCACCTTTCTTCTTGTCCTTTTTGTCCTTCTTCTGCCCATGCTGCTTTTGCCTGGAGCCTTCACCCACAGTAACGTTCTTCACGCCCTCGGCGACGGTATTGACCACGTCCATGGTGAAGTGCTGGCCAAGTAGGGGCCCCTTGAGGAGTTGCTCGTGGTTTGGGCCGTTGAGTCAAACGAGCTTTACACCGACTTTCGAGGGGCTGTTTTTGGTGGGGTATACTCAGAGTACTGTACTCCGCTGCAGGCTCGCCCTGTTCTGCAATTTACGCCGGTTCGCGTATCGGTCTAACCGATTTTGACACTGAATTTCTTCGTACACAATTGATAGAGCTCCTTCGCGATATCCGAAAATCAACGACCACCCACCTAACATGGCATTTCGCGGCAATTCAAGAGGACGCGGTGGGGGGTTTGGCGGCGCCTCTCGTGGAGGATTTGCTAGTCGTGGAGGTAAGTTTGTCCAAATCGACCTTGGGAGGATCGTGAAGCTGATGAGACCGCATTAGGTGGACGGGGTGCCTTTCAGCAATCATATGGGCCTCCAGACTCGGTACTTGGTGTGTACCTTCAACCCTCTTAGTCGCGTGCAAAACATGCTGAGCTTTTTTCTAGAGATGGGATCGTTTCTGCACGCATGCGAAGGAGAGATTGTTTGTGAATCAATCAACACTAAAATCCCGTACTTCAATGCGCCAATCTACCTCGAGAATAAGGTTAGCTGCCCCGGATCCCCGCGGCCTTTTTGCCCTGACAATATATAGACTGCCATTGGTAAAGTCGATGAGATTCTCGGACCCATAAACCAGGTTTACTTCACTGTGAAACCACAAGAGGGGATCGTGGCTACCTCCTTCAAGGCTGGAGACAAATTCTATATTGGTGGAGATAAGCTCTTACCACTAGAGAAGTAGTTAATATCTACCCGCTATTCAAGTATCAATTTCTAAAACGGTGACTTTAGGTTCTTGCCGAAGCCAAAGCCTCCAGGTTCGTTAATTGAACTTCTACACCCCGTCACAAGCAACTGCTAACTTCTATCACAGGACAGCCAAAACCAAAACGTGCAGGTGGGGCATTGAGAGGCGCTAGAGGGGCCCCTATACGTGGAGGCAGAGGTGCAGGAAGAGGCGCTCCAAGGGGAGGACGTGGTGGAGGGTTCTCACGAGGTGGAAACTCTGGCGGCAGAGGAGGTTTCAGTGCAGGTAGAGGCCCTCCTAGAGGGCGAGGCGGATACTCTCGAGGCGGTGGAGGTGGATTCAGCAGAGGCCGGGGTAGCTACTGAATGTGCTCTAGTTGGTGTGCGTTTGTACATATACCTTGTTACGGGAAATTCATGGAATTGAAAATGCAAAGATTTATAAAGTGGATGATGCGAAGATGAACAAATCGAGAAAGTGGTGGATTTCGATGGATAAATGAATGTTGTTGCACCCTGAGGCCGAATTTTCTGATGTGCTCCAACCTCGAGCGGGATGTAGCTTGGCGCGGCAAGGTCCGTGGTCGGATGACGTTCCAACAGAGTTCTGCAGCTTCGCCTCAGACTGGGATAAACAGTCCCGCTCTCACACAGCATAGACAGATATATCATTCTTCATCGCCATCACCTTTGTTCGTTACACAGTCTTACTTCCTATCCTCACTCGAGCATCACTTTCGCTCCCTTTACAAGCTTCAGATATGTCGCGAAGAACAGGTATGCCTAATGGAGAAGGGAAAGATCAAGCATCTATAGTGCGCGAGTCACCACCCTCTTCGAATGGCGGTAGGTTTACTAAATCCCAACACAATCGACATATTCAAGTTGTTTAACTTGTTGACAAATTGGAACAGGCCAAGATAAGCAGAAGATGCTTCTATCGTCAGAAACAGGTCACTTTTCTCTCATTAGGTTCGGCATTCCTGATGTTGGGTTACTTAGCACGGAGCTAACAAAGCACGTAGAGCGCTTCACCTTGCCGACTTGATTACTGAGCTGAATGGTAAGCTCCTACAGCTTCCATTATAAACTTCCACGATGACTCTAACACATCTGAAACACTCCAGGCTTCTGTGGGATCATGTCCGTCTTTTCCTCGATGCGCTACTGCCTCGGTGGACCAGATTCGACTAGTAGCATATGGACTGCACTGGCTTTCATGCCGTTTGGGCTCTTCTTCGACTTCATGGATGGTAAAGTCGCTCGGTGGAGGCAGAAATCGTCCCTCATGGGGCAAGAGCTGGACTCTCTTGCGGATTTGGTGTGTCAATGCATTATCTGCATGAGCCGGAAACAGTTGGGCTTACGGATGTCTCCCATTTAGATCTCCTTTGGCGTCTCCCCAGCCGCAGCAGCGTTTGCTATTGGTCTACGCACACCAGTCGACCATCTGCTCCTATCATTCTTCGTCCTCGCCGGCCTCACTCGCCTTGCACGGTTCAACGTCACAGTTGCTAATGTCCCGAAGGATAAGACTGGAAAAGCTGAGTACTTCGAGGGCACCCCGATTCCCACTACGTTATCAATCGCCTTTGCAATGGCCTACTGGATCCATAAGGGTTGGATTCATGAACAAATACCCCTTGGTATTTGGGCTAAGGACACACCATTCGAGTTCCACCCGATTGTAGGCTTGTTCGTGTTGAGCGGATGTTTGATGGTTAGCAAGACCATACATATCCCTAAGCCCTGATTGTAATGTGTGGTGGCTAGTGAATTAGTCTTTCCGTAGAATTGCGGATATACCGGTCCCGAGTTGTTTGGTGGCCTTCTGGCGTCCGTCCATGACGAGCGTTACAGCGCACAGCAAGAGTGGCTCATAGCATGAGACGTTAGTTAAAGGAAAGAAACACGCGGCGCTGTTCGCTTCGCATATTCTCTGCTGGTCAGTTATGGCCACAATGGCTGGTGGTTTTTGACAGTGACATACATGCTGTGTGGCACGGCTCCGTGGATTTGCGATCACCCTATCAGATCATCCGTTTGTGTCCTTGCCCTATTGTGATTGCAGCTGCTCTTGGAACTTGCATGCCCTCCAGAACGCCGTGGTCACAAAGCAAGCCAGTACAAATACTTGCACTTGAGGAAGCCAGATTGCGTACTGAGGACCAGTCACAATGGGGACTAAGTCACAAATCGGATATGTATTGTTATATTTTCCATATTCTCCCACCGCTACGGTAGCGAGCGAGCTGCAAATAAATCTCCGGATTAGCGAGCATGCTCCGTGCTCGTATCGACAATCAATATATTTCCATAATATCAGCTACCTCATCACCCGCCACCTCCCATAGAGACGTCGTGGGCAGTGAAGACGACAGTAACTGCAGTCGTGTTGCTACGGCTAACTGCACGTGAAGCCATGGTCCTCTGTCCCATCTGCGGAAACCCGGTCAAGGAGGTCAACATCAACCGCCATATTGACTCAGGATGTGATTCCTATATTGAGTCCTCTTCGCCTGCCGCGGGTTCAATAAAACCGGCGACCGGGCCTGGCCAGAAACCCCCCGCGCCAGTTTCGAGCTTCTTCCAACCGCCCGCGGCAAAGAGAGCCCCAGCGAACGCTCTGCCCCAGGTTGCATTAAACAAACGGCCTCTCGAAAATGTTTCAGCTGCAAATGGAACCATTGCTTCGATCGAGGACCCAGGGTTCCCCGTCACCCCGGCCAAGCGGCAGAAGTCCTCCGCAGCGTTCCACGAAGCTGCTCCACTCGCTGAACGGATGCGGCCGAAAACATTGGACGAGGTTTGCGGGCAGGACCTCGTTGGCCCAACAGGCGTTCTTCGAGGCCTCATTGAGCAAGGACGTGTCCCTTCTATGATACTCTGGGGTGGCCCAGGGACCGGAAAGACCACCATTGCGCGCTTGATCGCGAGCAAAGTTGGCTGCCGTTTTGTGGAGATCAACAGCACAAGCTCTGGCGTGGCAGAGTGCAAGAAGCTCTTCGCTGATGCGAAGGGTGAGCTTACTCTCTCGGGGAGGAAAACCATCATCTTCTGCGATGAGATCCACAGATTTTCGAAGACGCAGCAGGATGTATTTCTGGGACCCGTGGAGAGCGGACAGGTCATACTCATCGGCGCCACGACGGAAAATCCATCCTTTAAGGTTGTCAATGCGTTACTATCTCGATGTCGGACCTTTACACTCCAGAAACTCTCAAAAGACAACGTTGTGTTTATTCTCAAGCGCGCTTTGAATTCGGAGCAGCTAAATCACCCTCTTTCGCCGCTTGTAGACGAAGAGCTTATTACCTACCTTGCAGCCTTTGCTGACGGGGATGCTCGAACGGCACTGAACCTCCTCGAGCTTGCGTTGGGCCTGTCCTCGAGGAAGGGAATGACGAAGAATGAGATCAAGAAGTCTCTGACGAAGACCCTGGTCTATGACCGCGCGGGTGACCAGCACTATGATACTATTTCAGGTAAGGGAAAACTAACTCAAGTTTAACCTTCGGTTCTCTGGACTAACTGCACGTTCCGTTACAGCATTTCACAAGTCAGTCCGAGGATCCGACCCAGATGCATCCTTATATTATCTCGCCCGAATGATACAATCAGGCGAGGACCCCCTTTACATCGCCCGCCGTCTCATTGTCATTGCCTCGGAAGATGTTGGCCTAGCCGACAACTCTCTCCTCTCCTTAGCCACTGCCACACACGACGCTGTCGAGAAGATCGGCCTCCCAGAGGCACGTATCAACCTTGCACATGCGACCGTAGCCCTGGCTCTTGCGCCTAAGAGCACACGAGCCTACCGTGCGCTCGGGAAGGCCATGGACGCATGCGCTGAGCCAGGTATCGCAGGCCTGCCAGTGCCCATACACCTCAGGAATGCGCCTACGCGATTGATGAAGGAAATGGGGTATGGGATGGATTACAAGTATCCACCAGACTACCGGGACGGGAAAGTCGCACAAGAGGTATGTCTTGGTCCGCCCTTTCTATCTCAGTATATACTGGAGCTCTTACCCTGCTCATCATTGAATCCTGACACTAGTATTTCCCCGAGGAATTGCGAGGCCGCAAGTTCCTCGACGACCTTGATCTCGGCATAAAGGTTGATCTAGAGTACTCGGAGTTTTGATATTTAGGAGTCCATCCACGCGACGGCTTTCAAAAGTACGGGATTAGATTTTAGACTTTGTTCAATAACGTGAGCTGGAGTTCTTCTTCAGCGCTTGAAGGCAAATGTTAATAAGGATAGAACTGCCGATTGGATCCATGGCGTACAGCATATGAGCTATCGAGCTTTCCGGTGTTCTGATTCAGAGCGTGGACACTTCTCTTCTGTATGTACATAGACTTACGGATCTTGGTGAACTGGATAGATGACACATGGATCGGATGGGAGATACTTTTCACAACTCTAACTTCTAACGTTATGACTTTTTTGCTCCTCTATTCCATCAAAAAAGGGAGACGCACATTTTATAGCCTTGGTCATGCAAGGCAGACAAAATATTAGGTTTATTGGCGAATACGCCGATTGGTATTTAATCCATTTCTTAGGCACACAGATACTTGGGCGAAAGAACTTGAAGAAGCACGAAGGGAGTTGCTAATATACAGATCCCGTTATGTTTTGAACGAGTAAGCCTGCCCTTAACCCCAGCCCTCAAGTTCACCCGTCTAAACAAACCTGAACGCCTTCTATCCTAGCCAGTATCACCTTTACGAAGCAGAAGGTGTAGGTGGGTACTCCCCCGGAACATGTAAATCAGTGATACTTGCCACACTCTTATGACGCGCTTCCTCTGGGGATACCGGCATTCGTTCCTGTATTGTAGGACCCTTACCATGGCCAATAGGACCAGATTTCTCAGGCTGCAGGCCCGACAAAGCGCTGGAACTGCTCGGCTCAGCAACGTGATTGGTGGTGGCCGGGACAGTGCTGCCGCTCTCTGTTCTGCTCTGATGGCTCGCGGCTGTTGTTGGTTCCTTGACGCTGACGAAGCTTTCACTCCTGTCTACCTCTGGAACAGCTGCCGCCACGATAATGGGGGTGCCTTGAGAAATTACGTTAGAACTGGAAGCCAGTTGTTGCTCTTGCTGCTGTACATGTCCCGGTGCGTTCTGTGAGGCGGGTGTCTGTTGCGCCAGCGGCTCCTCTAATGGCGCTGGCTGGTAATTCGGACCTGCTCCTGCATCCAAGCCTGCTGCTGCGGCAACAGCACCAGCAGGATGCCCCAAGTGACCCATCCAATCCTCATAGACGCTACCATTGTTTTGATATACATTCTGTTGAGTTGTCGATGGGCTGTGCTGATACATTTCTGCCCCTCGATGGCCGGTTCCATACCCACCACTAGGGAAATACTCAGGGTGTACATCAGTATAGTGCGCATCTGTACCCGGAGAGCCACCGACGGGAGCTACAGCGTCGTAATCTCGAATTGAGTCCCCACTAGAAGCAGACGGGGGTGCCTGTAAGCTACGGCCGACCTGCAGCTGACTCGGGAACCTCCCACCTGGTTGGGGTCTCTGTGGACTATACTCTTTAATTCCATGAGCTACGGATGAGGCATTCGCCGAGTAGGGCACTTGATCAGCTTCGTCTTCATCCAATCCACCGTCACTACTGACAGAAGCAGCCTTGTGGCTGCTACTGCTTATCGTTCGGCGATGCCGAGCAACGAATTCGTTCCGTTCCGCGCCAGTACTGATTTCCGTAAGCTTTTGGATATCCTCGTACCATGCAAGCATGGTGTCATGCGATTCTGCGCGGAAAACCCAAGAGTGCCGCGAGTGCATGCCGCCAGTTTGGCGGCCTTTGATCATGAATTTGTGCGATGATGATCCCGGCTGGGAATGGGAACCTAGCTTCTGCTCTGGGAGAAATAGTGACATTACCGGAGATTGTTCGTTCAGGCGTTCATGCGATTTAAATTCGTGGAGATGTGAGGGAGAGAGGACATACCTAAAGCAGCAAAGTTAGTCTATCAATGACAAGGAGGGACATAATGAAGTTTGTGAATTGGCCTAACCATCCAGGCGTATAGCTCTTTAGGTATTTGCTTTTTCGTTCCAGCATTCCGGCCCTAACTTCCGATGCAGCCGGGTGGTTACGACCAGGATACTCAATGTCCTCCGCCTTCCGAACCGGGAGTCGCGGGTCAATGAAGTGGTCGTCGTTTTCGACAAACTTATTCCATTCATAATCCTTAGGAATAGACAATGGACCGCTTCGCAGTTTCTGGACGGTTTCATGGACTTCCTCAGCTTCACGTTTCAGTATTCTAGCGTAAGCTTCATAAGCCTTTTGAATTTCTCCAACAACAATTGATTCAAGTTCCCGACCCGAAGACTCGAGGTTAAGGAGTGCCTGGAAGATTGTTAGCTTACATTCTATACTAAATGTTTACGCTCGAGAAGCTTCGAAGGTAAACTTGCCGTATGTAGGTAGTTTTCCTCATTAATCTGTTTCTCGACTTGCCTGTCAACAGCCAACTTAACAATAAATGGGTCCCCTTTCCCGGCAACCTGACTAGGGTCATTGTCCATGATGCTCAACGCTTCCTGTAATGCTGCTACAGCTTTCTTGGTCGCCTCCATCTCTTTGTCAACCGAGTTCTTGAAGTCCCCGGACAAATTCTTGATCTCCTTGATCTTCAGGCCGAGATCATTCCTTAAACCAGTAAGCTGGTTGATGACACCTGTCTCTATATCCCTAGCCCTGTTGGCCTCTGCAAGTGCTTGCTTGTGAAAGTCGCTAAGTATGTGGGTTGCGTCGGAGATACCGCCTTCCGTAAGGAAAATCGTGGGGAAAGTCGTATTGTTCACGACGTTGGAAAGTTTCAATAGTGATTTTGATCGGGACTCGTGGGAGACCTGAACTTCTCGAAAGTAGATTGTAAGGTCTTTGAGCACTTTGCGCCACCCTGTGCAGAATAATATGCAGTGAGTATATATGCTGCTATCGATTTCCGAGACTTTTCTAGTACGAGGAAGTTGACTTGCCTTGAAACCTGTGTGCTAGAATCTCTGTTGGATTCCCACTGGTTGGCACCGGGGTATAGAATGCACTGTTCCTCTCCTCTCCATCACCATCCGCATACCTTTCCCTTTCCCCCAAAGCTAGGCTCCTCACACTACCTGCATGAGTGCTTCTCCTGCTGCTGCTACGCCTCAGGCTGTTCTTTTTGGTCAGGGCGGCTTTTTTCTTTAGTGTCCCACCGCGGGATGGAAGATATGACAATTGTGATTCAGTACGGTGTAGACCGCCGCCATCAAAGCCATCGGGCACACCATCAACGATAGATGATCCCCGCTGGCTAGCGTCAAAATCCTCGTGAAAGCGAGCAGCTTGAGCTTGCTGAACCGACTGCGCAAGTGGAGAAGTCATTGCTGGGTTGCCGGCAATTTCGGACGCAGCGATATTGCCTTGAGAGAGGTCGCCATATCCTCTACTGGAGTGGGCGGGATCAGACGGGGTTGGCACAGCGTAACGATCTTGTAAGGGCATGACCGTAGACATGTTGATAGTGACGACGAATAATGTTTGTCGTGTAAGAAAACGAAAGAACGCTTCTCTCCTGTTCCGCAAGGTCTCTTGAGCTTTGAGAGGCCTGCAGCGCTGTGCGAGAAGGGAAGGAAGCGTCAACGGACCAGTTGCAGTGTAATGTAGATTGCAGTCAGCATGTGCCGTGGTGACGTTGCGTTTGTGTGATGCGTGGGTGGTGTGGATGCGCGTGGGTACCTAACTGGTTCTGGGCTCGTGGCGCTGGTTGTGGCTGAAAACGGATGAGGGTACTTTCATACGCTGGAATGTAGAGTAAAAGGCTACTAAAGAGGCAATGTGTTGATACCACTGTGCATGTCTTACTTCTCTGGGTCCCCTCATGCGTGTGTTTCTTGAGGTGCGAGGCACCGCCGAAACTGCCTAAAGTGGGCTTTCTGCTGTTGTTCCCCAATCGGCTACTAAACCAAATCGGGCCGTGGCAGCTCCATTGTGCGCCTACGTCATTCGACACTCGGGCATCATCCAAGGCATGCGTTTGCTTTTCGCCAAGTATCGGTGAGATCTTGACACTGGGCCTCATGTTCACAGCCAGGGCTATTGAGTAAGAACTAAATCTTGCCACAAGCATGGCACAGCATTCCAGTCGTTCGGGACATTTGGGGCTACGTGATTTCCATTTATAGAGAAGCTCTACTGAGTGGGTGTTATAGCTCAAGTGAGTAGGACCAAGATGAATTTAACTACTTTAAAGCAGACCAAGGGCGGTTTAGCACGTAACAGGGTGGGAAATAGACAGTGAGAGATAAGATACAGATGCGATCCGAACCAACCTATTATACTGCAGTTCGGGGTGTCACCGCGAACCCAGCTTTCCGATCTCCACAGAATCAAATTCACCGGTTCTCAATGTAAACCCCCATCATTTGTACTTTCCAAAGCCCGTGCTCACAGTTTGGTGCGCTCGTCCGAGCCCTACTGCTTTGACTTTGCAAGTCCAACGGTGTTGTGTCCGAGATCGTAGATGGAGTACCATTTTCTCAAAAACGCATCCCCAAGAATGGCAAGAGGGCCAACCGGCTCTGGGAAATCCATTCCCATGAAGGACGAGATGCAAGAGCCCTGAACCTCGAGGATGTAATCATGTGGCCCGATGGTGAAATTGTGACCAGACAATGTGAATGTCATGTCCGGTAGACTGTCACGCTTATTGCATTCAACAGTGTATTGACCATTATATGACTTCTTGGCACCAATTTCCTTGTTCCTGTGAATTTTATCAGTAAAGAGGTCTTAACAGTATCAGAACGGCGGAACACTTACAAGAGTTCTGCAAGAGTTGATGGGAGGGCAATGAGAGAAGTGCCAGTATCGAGAATGACGCCAGTTTTGTCGAGATCAGCGGTCGAACCACCGAATGAGATAGCGTCAAGGTCGACCTCCCAGTAAGCCTTACGTCTCAATGGAATTGTGGTGATCTTCCCGGTGTAGTGATCTGGGTTGACGCCACCAAAGATAGCTTCAGCCTCATCATCTTCACCGTTGTTTGTGTCACCGAGATAGAAGGCAAACACTGGCTCATCCAAAAGGTTATGGTTTACCATGTTGTAGAAAGGGGGGACAATTCGGTTTACGCTGATAGTGTCGTATCCGAGACCGAGAATGCCGTCAAACCTTCCGAACGCAAAAGCCAAACCTGGTTCCGAAGTGGCCTCGGCGAAATCTTGCTTTTGTATCGTCAGGTCTCCAATCCTGAGAACATCTTGAGACACGAATCCGCTGAGGCTTCCTGAGCCATATCGGATTTCGAAAGAGGTCCCATTCTTCTTGTATGTAGAAGACGCAGATGAATCGTACTTCGTATGAAGATAGCAAGCAATTGATCCACACTCTGTCGACGGAACCCACAAGTTGGAGCTGCCGGTGTCGAGTACAACTTTGAAAGTTTGGGGAGGAGTGCCGAGCGCAATCTCAGAGAAATCTGTTGTGCCGTAAGCTTCTGCGTCTCAATGACCGCGAGTTTGGATGAACATACACTGAGCGTTCAGGAAGTTACTGACGGGGACCGGATGCCCATCTTTACCTGGCCGAACTGAAGTATCCCTAAAGATTTCATCGACGTGGGATTGCGGACGCACTCCCATGTACTTCTGCCCAAGAGCTTTGACATGACTGTCAATGTCGGCATGGTTCTATAGCAGAGTCAGGTTAGCATCTGTTTGGAGGCAAGGCGACAGAACATGGTGGAGCAGATAGGACAACCGACCAACTGGTCCGACAAAGAGACCTTCTTGAGCTTCATCTTATGGACACCGGCAGACGCAGAACCGAGCAGCACAGCTGCTGAGAGGATCGCGGCGGTCTTCATGATTGCGACCGGAAAAATAGAGGCAGGGTTCGAATAAAGAAGGAACTCAACGCTAGAAAGGAGCGTACAGAGAAGTCCTTAGTAAAGGGTTTACTGAGCAATTAGCTCAGGGTCTGGCGATGGATGTTGATGATGATGGTGGTGGTGGTGCTGGAGATGGACGGAATGACGGGGTCGGGCAAAGGCGGTTGCGCGGTCTTTTGATGACAAAGGCTGGGGCCTAGTTTGTTGTGTAATTGCCAAGAATTCACTGCTATGCTCGTCCGGCCAGCGGAAAAGGGAGGCCCACCGCGAAGACAATGTATTTAAGGTGCTGGGCACTAGAGGTGGACGAAATTACATAGGGAATCCAGTGTTTCTCAGCATACGAAGAAGTATCCAAACCTATTTTTAGTATTTTATCAAGTTTCGTTTCAAGCTGTGTACCCCAATTCGGTTATGTATATATCTACACGTGAAAAGCCAGTACAATTCCCTACCTCAGTTTAGCACCTCAGATTGACCTACCGGACCGTACGCTAAATCTTATAATGGATACGAGAAACTTCGGCCATTACGTCGCCTACTAAAGGAACACGCACAAGAGTCTAGCATGGTTATGTGTGAAAATTATCAGGTAGGTGCGAAGTACTCCCATGAGCGTCTAAATGCCTAAGGTATGTATGCGTGTACGGGAACTCACCATCACTACCACGCCTTAACAAACCACACGCACGAAGTACTCCAATGGCTGCGTCGGTATCGCAAAACATGTACGTTCAAGAGCCATCCGAGGCTGTGAAGCAGTACATAATACTAGTCTGCTTACAAAAGCAATGCTACGAGGTAGAAGGGCCACATTTCCTGCGATCAGTAAGTTGGTCTGCAGTGACTTCTAATAGTACATCACGAGATCTGAATCCCGTAATCGCCGATATCTCTCTACTACATATGAGGAACATGCCTCTTCACCCCGTGCTCCGTTATGCTCACGTCGAGATTCTCAAACCTAACGATAGAAGTCAAATCTAGGGAAGGCTAGATTAGTCTCTCGATGTCTTTGATAATAGGTCTAAGTGGAACTTACTTTTCGCCTTCGGAAGCACCTTTGACCTGGCTGGAATATGCATCTTCCAGATCTGACTGTATGATATTATACCTATTTTTACGCACAGCCCTTAAACCAGCTTCTTGCATGATCGCTGCGATGACAGCTCCAGATAGAGGATCATTGCGAATGATTAACGAATCCAAGTCGACTTCAGGAGATAGGGACATTTTCGAAGATATTGTCGTGAAGATTAGCCGTCTCTCCCTTCGATCCTTGAGCGAGGGAAACTCGATCTTTCTATCAAGGCGACCCGGTCTCAACAGAGCAGGATCGAGCGTGTCTGCTCTGTTCGTCGCCATGATAACCTTCACATTGCTTGTCTGGTCGAACCCGTCCATCTGGTTCAGCAACTCTAGTAAAATGCGCTGCACTTCTCTATCCGCCCCGGTCTGGGCATCGAAACGCTTCGTCGCAATAGCATCAATCTCGTCGATGAAAATGATGGCTGGGGAATTCTCTCTTGCCATCCGGAAGACGTCACGAACCATGCGAGGCCCTTCACCGAGATATTTCTGCACAAATTCTGACCCGACAACGCGGATGAAGTTGGCAGTTGTGCTATTGGCAACAGCCTTGACCAACATAGTTTTACCGGTTCCAGGCGGGCCGTATAGAAGAACTCCACGAGGCGGATCGATCCCTGCAGGATAAGTTAGAACACATGATATAAATCCGCGTTGCGAAACCAGTTCGGAGGTGTACCGATCTGTTTGTATAAGTCAAAGTGGGTAAGTGGCAACTCCACAGCCTCCTTTATCTCCTGCTTCTGCATATCTAGGCCTCCAACATCTGCGTAAGTGACATCAGGTTTCTCGTGAGCTCCAAGCATAGCAATCGATGAGTCGGCTTCGGGTGGCAGGATGTCGACAAGAGAGTTTGAGTGGCGGTGAAGTGCCACTGAGGAAGAGGGCTTTAACATTTCTCGGTCGAGTGTAGAAAGGATACGGACAACATAGTTAGACCCAGTGGACGACTGCACAATCCCGGTACTGTTGAGATCGTTAGAATCTAACTAGCTCTGCCGCGCGCAATCTAGCTAGTGACTAACTTCTGATCGATCGCCTCCATAAACTGCCCTATCACTAGCGGCACACTTTGAATCCGCTTTATCTCTTCCTGAGCCCGAACAAGCTCTCTCTTGAGACTCCTGTAGAACATTAGCTCTTTCCAAGGATTCCGAGACAGCTCGACAGCTTTGGGTGCTTACCGTTGCTCATCCTTGATGTACTCTTCCTGCAGCTGGATGTATCTATGAAGCTGTGAGTCCTTGCAACTAGAATCCAAGCAAAATGCAACGGGCGTGGCAATACAGACTCAAGATGCCTCTGCAGTTTCTTCAACGTAGAGTACTCGTCACTGCCGTCTGCACCTAGGCCTTCAAGGGAGTCGATATTGGGTATCGACGAAGGCATTTGCCTTCTATGAAGTGGCATTTGGTTGACTGAATTTTCGACCGCAACTTCTGCCATGGCCGTATGAGAGATACAAGAGTAGGCGGGTGGGTGGGAGTAGAAGTGAGGTGTTGATTAGGTGTATGTCGAACGGATGTTTGGTTGCTGGTTGGCTCTTTTGTAAGGTCTGGCGAGGCGAGCGGAAATAAAGAAACGTTAAGAACTTGGAGCTTACTAGCTCGCCTCAGCTCATCACGTGCATATCCAACATCGCAGGGACATCAAGTCATTCCAAAATTCAGTGCAACTCAAAATCATCAGGCAGTTCCAAATCGCGTTGACATTCGGTCAGGCAAAATCGGACGGTCCTGCATTGGCCGCGAAGAACAATGGTACAGGTTTTTGGCAAGTTCTACGGTCCCCAACAGCCACCGTTCCCAGGCTACCAGACCGGCCAACATGGCCCTCAGCAACCATTTGCGCAGCCAACTCCCTATCAGCACCTCCAGCATGCGGGATCCGCGAACGCAAGCCCGTCGCCCATCATGCAGAATCAACCATTTCGCGCACCGGGTGGCTCGGGGGCTCCGCAGCGGGTACAGACCGCGTCCCCTAATCCATTCTCCCCAGCACCTCAGACTGGGTTTGGACCGCAAATATCGCCGTCCCAGGCGGATCATGTCAGTCGCGTTAGCACACCACAAAACAATGCCGGGGCGATGAATATGCAGCCGCAGTCGTATCCTCCGTCGTATGGTCAGCACTTCACGCCTCCTCCAGGGTTAACCTCCGGTCCGTCACAAACTCCTCTCCCTGCACAGCATATGCAGCCGCAACACATGCAGAACCCAAATTTACAACAGCAGCAAAAGTTGTATCAGATGCGCCTGCAACACCAGCAAATCCTTCAGCACAATACCCTCATGGCACAAAACAGCCAGAACCAAAACGTCATCGGGAATCACGCTGGTCCGATGATGAATCCTCAAATGCCTGGTGGCCTGCGACCGCCGCAACAGCAGGTGCCAAGGCAGAATAATCCGGATCAATTTTTGAAGAGTCTTGTCCAGTTCATGTCACATAAGGGCCAGCAAGTGAACACAGCACCGGTAGTTGGCGATCGAGTCATCAATCTAATGCAACTCTATATCACTGTCATCAAACAAGGCGGATCGAGGAAGGTAACACAAGCTGGTGCTTGGCCTATGATTGCTGCGAGCCTTGGATTTGCGCAAATCCAGTATCCGAATGCACCGCAGGAGATAAAAGAGCATTATGAGATGAATCTTGGGCTCTATGAAGAGACCTGGATACAATCACAACGACTAAGGGCAAGTGCGACCCTCTCAAGCGGCATGCAACAACCCTCATATCCTCCTGGCAATAGCTCTCTCCCGCTGCAAGTGTCGCCCACAAAGCAGATGAATGCTCAAACTCAAATCAACCAACAGCACCAGCTGCAGCAGCCCCAGCAAGCGCAAGTACTTCAGCAACCAACCCCAAAGCAGGCGATTGCTATGCAAAGCGCTGAGGCGCGCCAACCTGCTGTTAATGGCTACATGACGCCCTTGCAAGCACAGAATAAGCAACCAAGTGTTTATGGACAGCAGCGCATGGGTGTGTCTCGCCCGCCCGATGCTTCGCCTTTGCAGGCGCCACAGTCAACGGGATCCGTGTCTTCGCCAGCGCACAAACAAGGTGGCCTTCCTTCCCACGACCCCGCTCTCCCTCACCTCCAAGTTCAATCTTCAAGCCCCCTAAAGCGCTCGTTAGAAATTCAACCGAACTTCGAGCCGAAGGTGAGAGTATTGGATACACATGGCGGCATCGATGTCCAAGTTTTAAGCCAAATTGGCACGGAGTTGATATATCATAAGCCAAACATTCCAACGTTTGTAGAACTGGGTGTCGTCGATATTCACGCCTTGACTAGGAGCCTGCAATCCGGCATTCACGCTGAAGTGCGACTTGCCTTGGATACACTGACTACCCTTTCCATCGAGCCAAGATTTCAATTATCACTCGAGAGCTGCGAGGATCTCGTTGAAACTCTAGTGGACTGCGCTGAGGTCCAGGTGGATGCACTAGCTGAGTACGCCCCTGAAGTCTCCGACGACATGCTTATTATTCCCTATGAGGATGTCCTTCGCGGCTGCCGAGCTGAGATCAAGTCACTACAAGATGCACCTCCATTTGGTAGCCTGGATTATGAACTAGACCGCGCTGTAGACCGATTAATCTGTATTACGACGATATTGCGCAACCTTTCATTTTTTGAGACAAATCACCCCCTCTTGGCTGACGCCACGGTCATCAAGTTTCTGTCAACTGTTATCAGATACCTTGGAACCAGAAATATGCTGCTGAGGACGAATGCCAACACTTTGGACTTCATGAAAGATATCATCATTTATTTCTCGAACCTCTCACATACGATTGAGCTACCTAGCAAGGAGGAAGCCTTATCACTCTTACACTTTCTCTTAGCGTTCGCTCCTCTGCCTCCGCCGACAACGCCTGGAAGCAATTCCGTTATGTTTGCACCTTACCAGCCTTCCATTCACAGATACCTCCCCCCAGCAGTCGATAGCCTTGCTAAGCTACTTGCAAGGGACGAGCCGAACCGGACCTTTTATAGAGCAATATTCACTGCGGACGGAACATCTTCGCCACCCTTCGATCTTCTAACCCGCACCTTCGGTCTCGCCATATCTCCAATTCCAGATCAAGCTCGTGGGAATCTGACGCAGTCAGTCGAAGCTCGGAAACCGTATCTTATTCAAGGCATGCTTGCAGCGGAGATATTGGCCAACCTTGCACCCGGCCCTGAGTTTGGGCTGGCTCGTTCGTGGCTTTCGTCTGAAGACGGCTTTGCACTAAATCTGCTCCGTCTCGTCTGCTTTCTGAGCACAATGTCGAACGGACCTCAACGCCATCCATCATCCGGTAGAATAACAGCGGAAGACCCCCAATCATACTTTCCTATCACGCACCGCGGAATGGCTGTCCTTCGCCGGCTAGCTGAAAAGTCAAGGAACATGGACGACTCGAGCTCCCAACTTCCCACAGGCATTCTGCCTAGGAAGGAAAATTTGTTGACTGCACTTCTGGCTACCAACATTGACGGCAACGTAGTACGACAGCTTTGCGCTTACGCAGGATTGGATACCTAAGCTACGATATGATACACTCCGGTTCAAGTATATCGCAGTGTATGCTTCATAATACATTCATTCCTTGTGTTCATTCACCGACTTTACAAACTTTTTGCGGGCTTACGGGCTTATGGGTATACGGGCGTCCGAGCGACTTTGGTTTTATCATGTTCTGGTTTTGGCCAACAATCACTAAACTTGTAGAAAATGGCTGGCCCTTCCGTCTTCTATCGTACTGTATAGCAAAATTTCCTTGCATGCAATGACGAGATGACTGACCTTAATGGGCCTTCCATTTTGGGGATTAGAGTTGCGCAGTGAGTCAAATATGGTGGTAGTAGTGTACAGTACTTGAGTTCTGGCATCGTGAAGGAAAATCCTCAGGGTACACTGTATTGCAGGAATAGATGCTTAAGGAAATGCATAGATATGAGAAGGGCAACATCAAAAATGACGCGCCTCTAAGAAACGGGTGACCTCTGGCTTCTTCCAGCCCTAAAATGTCCGACAGCTATTAGTACAAATCTTCGAGCTAGCCCACAGCAACAACACTGACCTTGACAATGATATGTTTAGTCAACTGATTGATCGCAATCTCCTTTGGGCCCAATCCCAACGCCTCCTGTAGCTGATCGCGCAGTGCAGTGATGTTGCCCTCAATCTTCTTTATCCTAGTTTGCTGTAGATTTCCTCCTCGTTTCGCCAGCAAGTAAATTGGAAGGTTTTTTGAGGGAGTCCGACGGATGACGTAACCTTCACTAGAGACTGCAGGCTTCAAATTTGGTGACTGGGTTGGAGATGGTGCTACGGCCCAATTAGCATATGCGTCTGTATTTACAAATTGAGCAACCCTTCAAAAAGGTATTCAGTAGGCTCGTAGAAGAGGTGGCTACCCTCTGTTGTTCGCCGCCTCGTGGAACTTGACGAGCACATGAATTGGAGGAAAATAGCAGCCCTTGGGGGACTAAGCGGTCGTAGAAACGGCATGTAGCAGTGCGATATTGCCATGATTGCTGGTGAAAGGGAGTGAAGTCTGATTTTAAAATCGGCAGAGACTTGTAGCCACGAGTGAAATGCGCAGGGAACTCTTGGCACGCGCACCACACTCAAAAGTCGGAAAACAAACCACCGAAACCTCGACAAATTCACCTCAGCGGACTATCACTTCTACAACAAGTCCGTCTTTTGCTCGACCAGCAAACGGAATCACATCTGAGCACAGACATGGGAGACAGTAAGCCCACTTCGGCGAACTCCCTCCTGGGTGGCGCTGCTACGCAAGCACAGAAGACACCGGAGGAGATCGCGAGAGAGTACGACCTCTTGCCTAAGTTAATCCCTCACCTCGACCGACATCTGATCTTCCCGCTCCTGGAGTTTGTCGCAAGCCAGGAGGTTTTGCCCGTCGAAGAAATAACCAAAACGAAATATGAGCTCCTCAAACATACGAATATGACTGACTATGTCGCCAATCTATGGCAAGAGATTCACGATGCGGACGAGATACCAGAGGAGTTCTTGAAAAAGCGAGAGGAGGTCTTGAATAGACTGCAGTTTTTTGTGGAGGAGAGCTCAAAGATAACGGAGCTATTGGAAAATGAGAGCGTTGTCACTTCGTTGCGGTCCGACAAGTTGGCCAATTTACAGTTCCTGAAGGAACAGCATGGTGTATGTTTCTGTGCGGAGGCAAAGCTATTGTGCTAATTGTTCTAGGTCACGATCGAAATGGTCAATACGCTCTACGATTTTGGCAGATTTCAATATAGCTGCGGAAGTTATCAGTCAGCATCTGAGCTACTATTCCAATTCCGTCTTCTAGTAGAACCCCCCATTCTCGCCGTATTCAAGGGTCTCACTCATCACTATTTCTAGTCAACCGACAATGAAAAGGTGGCTGCTGCTACGTGGGGTAAACTAGCATCCGAGATCTTGACTACCAACTGGGACGCTGCAATGGAAGAGGTGCAGAAGGTCAAGGAGTCGATTGACACGAGGGTGGGTTGTTTGCCATCCTTCCCCGTCCAAATAGACCTCTAAATGGACCTATAGCTCTTCAATAATCCCCTCGCTCAACTGCAACATCGTACATGGCTCATCCACTGGGCTCTTTTTCCGTTCTTCAATTACGACCCTGCTCGTGACACTCTCTGTGAACTTTTCTTCTCTCCTACGTACATCAACACAATCCAGACCAACTGCCCATGGATTCTCCGCTATCTCGCTGCCGCAGTTATCACTAACCGAAATCGTGGCCGGAATACTTCGCAGTACCACAAACAGCTAAAGGACCTTATCCGCATTGTCAAGCAGGAGAACTATGAATACAACGATCCTGTCACAGATTTTATCAAGGCCCTGTACATTGACTTTGACTTCGAGGAGGCGCAGAAAAAGCTGGGTGAGGCAGAGGAGGTACTGAGAAGCGACTTTTTTTTGGTGGCAGCTTCAGATGCGTTTGTAGATTCGGCGAGACATTTGATATCGGAGTCGTACTGCAAGATTCACCAGCGGATAGACATCAAGTAAGTCACTATTTGCAATCATTCTACTCGTCTTTGGTTGAAGACTACTAACGGTGCGTCTAGGGATCTCTCTACCAGACTGGGTCTCAGCCAGGATGAAGGCGAGAAGTGGATCGTCAATCTGATCAGAGACACTAGAGTCGATGCCAAGATTGACTACAAAGAAGTGGGTTGGCCTATAAAGTGTGTTCGCTCCGGCTGTTTTAACAGATCTAACCATTCGACAGGGCACTGTAGTCATGAACCACCCACCCCAGTCTGTGTATCAACAAGTTATTGAGCGGACAAAGGGAGGATTCTTCCGTACCCAAGTCCTTAGTGCTGCTGTTGCAAAATCTTGATGTTCATGATAACGATAGACGGAAACTAGCACGGCGTAACATCTGGGTCTATCTGTTCATGTTCTGCATGTCATGGCCGTTGGTCTCATGCAGCAATTCTGTCCAAGGACTCTATACACTTTGTGACTAAATAAAATAATTGCGAAAACTCACTAAGCCGTACAGTGCTGTGGCCACTATTGATACTGGATAAGGAACCTTTTTCTTCTCCCGTTACAAAAATGTAAAATGATTTTAGTGCACCCACACTCCTACATTGAAGAGACGCTCACATGTCCTAGGGAGCTGAAACTCCGTTTTCCACAACGCCGATCCGGATGCATCATGGCAATCGAGAAAATGCACAATCACACAGAAACCCCACTCCTCATATTCTCCACCGTCCTCGCTCCCACCCCTTTAAGTCCGCCAAGGTCATCCAAGCTATTAACCAGCACTCCATCGCCATCCTCAAACCCCTCATCATCTCTTTCTTCCTCTAACATTCGCAAACACTCCACAATAGTTTCTGCCTTCTTAGCGCCCACCCCTTTCAAAAGCCGTATCTGTGCCAGATCTCGACTATTGATAACATTGAGTATGTGCCTAGTTCTGGGGGTCTGTTCTCCAACAGACACAGCTCTTTTTCTGGCAGGATTTGCCACAAATGCTGTTTTCTGAGCGGCGAAATGACCCAATCTGTTATCGTCGTCATCTCGGAAGACACGGATCTTAGATCGAGGGGCGCGGCGTGACTTCGTCTTGAACCGAAAGCTGTCGTCATTACCTTCGACGGAATAATCGCCGGTGGCAGCCGTTTCGTCTTCCTCAACTCTATATTCGTCGTCGGTGGGGTCTTCATTTTCTTTGGCGACCCTACTGCGCTTCTTCGTTGACTTTCCTCGTGTCGGGGTCATTTTTTCTGCAAGAGATGAAAGCTGTGAGGACCCATAGCTTCGGATTTGGAAAGTCTCTATTAATCCATTTTGCTGCTGCTCTTGTTGCTCTCGCTTTATTCGCAGCTTTTCCTGCAGCCTGTTCATTTTATGGGCGAGTTTCTCATTATCGGGAAAATAAGGAAGTGCAAGCTGATACATCTTCAGCGCAGAAACATCCTCGCCCCGGACTTGGTGTTGTTCTTTGAACAACGTCAGATTCCTTTGGCCTGCACACGCTTTGCAGATTAGGGATACTCACTCGCCATTAGTAGATATGTCAGACCCTCTGCTCTTGTATCCTCCTTCTTTTCACTGCATTCTACGTCAGCTCCCATCTAACTATCCGGATGTCCCTTCACAATTGACTTACATCCTCTGCTCGAGAAGATCTAGTCTTCTTTGGACCTCTTCGCCAATATCCAGCACAGCAAGCTTTGAGGGTTGGTTGAGCGCTCTTGCGGCAAGGATCTCTTCCACTTTCCTCTCGACCATCTGCTCTATGTTCTCCTTAGAGACGTCTGCTAATCTATCAACTTTGCGTGGAGTTGCGCCGGAGCGACCCATCCTCGAGGATCTGGAATGAAAAGACTCTGTAGCCTGGTTTATGAAATCCCCACCTTTCCTAGCTACAGCCGTGTTTGACGTATTACCAAACGGCTTTGATACTGTTCTAGCCTTGTCGGAGTAGACTGGGAAGACCTTCGTCGGCTTTTCTCCGATCCTTGCAGACATTGCATTCTTCATGGATGTAAGTTCTGTACTATTGAGCGGTCTTAATGGTTGCCGTTTAATTGAGGATCCGGAGATAGATGCAATGGTGCGAACTGAAGCAGGGCCGCGAAACTGAGGCTCGTTTTCGATCTCCTTTACCTCAATCTTCTTGGTCCGATTTGCAAAATTCAAGGAACTAGAAAATTTCGTAAGACAGTCTCGGGACAGTTTAGTACAGATTTACCTACCTCAGAGTATCCAAGTGATACGACCGTACGGGCGCCAGGTTCAGGATCATGATAGTTAGGCCATTGTTCTGCCCAAGTGAGAGTATTCTTGTCATCTTGCTTTCGCGGTACGGTATTCTCGCTTGCTTTTTGCTAATTGCTTCCACACATTGTGCTAGCACAAAAAGGCTCTTGTTGATGCTTGCGGACTCAACAAGCCGCTCTTTTCCATTTTCTGTCCTTCGATTGTCTTCACTTCCGGCGAGGTCGATAGCTGAAGCCATGCTAACCCTTGTCTCCTCGCCTGTGGTGATCGTAACCTTCACGCAAAGAATCGCATGCGATCGAGAAGAATGGGCATTGAGCTAAGGAGAAATATCAGCCGGACTATCCCCGTGCTTTCGAAGAGAACCACCATACCTTTGTCGCAGATGTAGACCTATTGACATTCGCTTGGTCATATAGGCTCTCAAACTCTTTCAAACTCGCACAGGGACGCTCAGTCAAACCAACAACAATAGTCTTGCCATTCTGTTCTCTTAGGGGAAGTCCAGCAGCAGTCCGCTTCTCCGGAGCCTCAAAGAGGTCGTACACACGATCCTACTACTATCAGCAAGCCGTCATAGAATGGTTGAGTAACACCGCCATGGAAGCCCTCACGTTGTATATCTCATAGTAACTCATTGCAACCCCCACACTTGCTGCGCCTTGTGATTCCTTCTCGATTTTCCGACTCCGTCTGTATATACCACTCAATAACCTTGGGATAACCCCACGCTCTGCCATTGTCTTTCCACCGCGCATTGTATGCGTCTTTCCAGTACCGGTGACTCCATATGCGAAAATCGTAACATCGAATCCCTGGAATAGGTGCTTAACCGTGGGTGCAACTGTGATTGATCATACGGTTAACTTCGTTACTGCGAAAACGATCGCAGAAAATGAGCAATACAAACATACCTTCATTCTGGAATACATCCTCCTGTGCAGCCTGCATTCCGTAGACGCTGTTAAATTGGAAGCTGAAATCCTCGCCCTCGTTCTTCGGGTTCGGAATACGAATAACAGTCAATTCCCCACCAGAACCATCTCCACTTGCAGAAGTTCCATTGACTATGATATCCTTATCAAGCTCTGCTTTTAGGAGCGGTCTTATGCGAGCAACTACACGAACACTCATGGCTGTCTTCTCCTAGCAATGGCACAAAAGTGTTAATAAGGAGTGAGTAGGCGCAGTACTCTGTGTCGAGAGGGATTGGTGGAGATGAGCGTTGGTAGTAAATGTGGTCCGAGCGTCCCTCTTTCCGCGTTCGAAAACACCGTTGCTCGGGGCAACCAGGTGCATTAAAAGCCGCGAGTCATATCACCTCGACGGATGAGCTCATAATTCCAACGAGGCTTCGTGCATGTAACATGTATATGTAATCGTATTTAATCTGAAATTTTATGCGCCATAATCTACAAGCCTAAAACCCATCGGGCTCATAGAATCGAGGTGATTCCATTGAAGAAAAGCGAAACCGAATAAGGCACCTGCCGTCGTTCGCTTTGCGATTTATCACGACTACGCGACTTTTCGTTTCTTAGAATCTTTCGAGCCATCCTTGTCTTTCTTTTTTCCCTTCTCCGCCGTCTGCTGCTCACTGCCATTTGCTTCTCCTAGCCCCTCGCTATGTCTTCGCTTCTTGGAGCTACCCGACTTATCCTTCTCCTTCTCCTTCTTGGCCTTCTCCGATACATTCTCCATAACTACATCCACCTCCATATCTAATTTACCACTTTTCTCTTTCTTATGCTTCTTCTCTTTCTTCCCTTTCTTTCTTTTCTTTTCTTTATCGCGTTGATCCTTTTTCTTCTCTTGCTTCTGGGCAGCCCTCAGCGCAATATCAGCCATTTCTTCGTCACTATCATCCTCGTCATCGATATGAATATCTGCAAGAACAGAGTCCATGGCCGATTTCTGTTTTTCGTTGATTTAGCATGATGAATCAAATTAGACTAGCAGCAAATGGCAACTAGAATAGCTATGTAATGCTTTCAACAGATCTCACTGGTAGGAAGGGGTCTTACCATTGCATCTTCATTCTTCGTTGGTGCCTTCCCTGATGCGTAGAACTCGAGTCTCTCCTCGACTTGTTTTTTGAGAGCCTCTCCGAACTTAGTCGTTGGGGATTCGGAGAAATTGTCTATCCTTGATGCAATAGAGCACTTGTTCGCGAGGAATCTAGAGATTCGGCCCTTGTTCTTTTGTCCAGCACGGCCGATGAACGAGGAATGGTAAATTAGACCATATTTCGGTGTGTTGCCTTTGGTTTTCAAAGCCCTGAAGAGAGCTTTCTCCGCGCCCAGGATTTGTACCGTTGAAGCTGGGTATTTAGCCAAGCTTGTCAAACTTCCAGCGTGTGAGATAAGACGAGCCCCAACAACTTCCCCTATTAAAGTTGCGAGATTGGGCGCAACAATACCCATTTTCGACACCAAGTACGCAAAAAGGGACTTGCGGTACTCAGACAAGCTAACCACCCGTTTAGCGAATGCCACAACGTTCTCCATGTCTGATTCCGAGATATCTTGACCCATGCTAACTCGGGCAGCATCTATGATACCCTGCGCAACCTCCTCGTCATCATTAACAAGGGCAGCGAGGTCGTGCAATCGATCCGGCGAAAGAGATTTCTTGTCGCCAACGAAAAGCGCAACCCTAGCATAGAGCTGATTCTCTGAGACAAGCTTGATAAGTTCGGGGAAATGCCAGGAATACCACTCCCGGACGCGCATGGAAAACGTGTTGATGGCTTTATCCAGATGGTCCAAAGTTGCAATTGCCTGTATGATATGATTATCATTCTTTTGGACACTGAATTTGACCTTCGCTCTTGAGTAGGCATGGCCAAGACCTAGGTGGGCTCGCTCAATGTCGCCCTCTTGCAGTTCCTTCAGCAGTTTCTGAGCATGTAGTCGTACTCCTCGTAATAAATCCTCCACAGCTTCACTTGTGTCCCCGGTCTCACATTCAACAAACGGGAACGCAGTCTTAATGCTTCCAGCCAGATTTTTGTCGGCCACTCCAAGAACAATCTTTTTCTTCTTACCAGGCTTAGGAAGGTTTATTTCCAAGAAGGACCTAAGGTAGCCGGACATGATGCCCTCAGAAATGTCATTAGCATTCTCTAAAGCTTGTGCAGTACCTCTGTCATATTAATTAGTATTTGCAAACCGCACATCAATGCTACAGCAGTAGGTTTATGCGTACTGAAATGGTGCAAAACTGACGACATTGACCATCTTGCCAAACTTTGCTAGGTCTTGGGATGCATATTGGACCTCCTTGAGACGGTTCCCTATTGTCTCTGGTTGGTGGACGACTTGGAAGAGCGCATAGCCCACCGAGCTCTCGTGAAGGAGAAAATCGACATCAGCCATTGTGATCAGTCGACACTCCAGCAAGACGATCGGAGAGCTCTTTGAAATTCTGTCGCTGTGCCGCCTCTAGGTTAGAGACCTATGCGCTCCCTTAGGTTGCTATGATCGAACTCAGGTCGATGCAATATGCGTTTCAGTATCGCGAGAACGATATTCTCAAGATTTCACCTCACGCAAGGTGGGCTTGGCACGCCTAGTCCAGACTAAAATGTTTACAGGCATCGCTACCGAGCCGCACCGTAAAACCAAATTCCATCATTGTCGTGAACCCAGTGCACACTTCTTACTTAAAATCTCGTGCTCGCGTTAAAGTCTTTACCATAAGACATAAAAGCATTTCGCGATGTCTGCGGCACAGTTACTAAATCCGAAGGCGGAATCGAGGGTGCGTATCTAAGAGCCCAACGGCGATTGTATGGTTGTTAATGCTCGACAGAGACGTGGGGAGGCCCTGAGGGTCAACATCAGTGCTGGGGAGGGGTTGCAAGAAGTTTTGAAGTCGAACTTGGGGCCCCTGGGCACGATAAAGATGTCTGTTGCGCTGATCGCCTCCACAGTATCATCGTTACTGACCTTCTCAAGGCTTGTGGATGGCGCAGGTTCGGTACGCCCCAACTGGAGATCTCTTGATTTGCCAAAGAACATCTGCTAAGATGACTACTGCTATAGATTAAGCTTACAAAAGACGGAAACGTGTTGTTACGGGAGATGGTACGCCTGGTGCCCTACCAGCATGCACCAGAAAGCTGACCATTTTATAGCAAATACAGAATCCTACCGCAGTTCGTCGAAGTTTGCACATCTTCTGTTAGGAAGAGACTCACAATTTCCCAGGTCATGATAGCACGTGCAGCAACCGCCCAAGACGATATTACCGGCGATGGAACTACGTCCGTCGTTCTTTTAGTTGGGGAGCTACTGAAGCAAGCCGACCGTTACATATCAGAGGGCCTCCATCCGCGTATCATTACGGACGGCTATGAGATTGCTAAGGTTGAGGCTTTGAAAGTATGTTCCTTTCTCGCCTTTCATCGACCGTACTCTAACTAGGCCAGTTTCTCGATTCATTCAAACTGCAAAAGGAGGTGGACCGCGAACTCCTCATTTCTGTGGCGCGGACTTCTCTCTCGACTAAGCTCAACAGTACTCTCGCCGAGCAGCTTACTCCAGCCATTGTTGATGCCGTTCTCTCCATCTATAATCCACCAGAGAAGCCGGATCTACACATGATCGAAATCATGAAAATGCAGCACCGTACCGCTGCAGATACGCAATTGATCCGAGGCTTAGCTCTTGACCATGGCGCGAGGCACCCCGACATGCCAAAACGGGTAGAGAATGCCTTTATTCTAATCTTAAATGTTAGTTTAGAATACGAGAAGTCGGAAGTCAACTCTGGCTTTTACTACTCTAGTGCGGAACAGAGGGATAAGTTAGTAGAGAGTGAGAGGAGGTTTGTGGATGAAAAATTGCGAAAGATCGTAGAACTTAAGAAGGAGGTTTGCGGAAACGATCCGAAGAAAAACTTCGTAATTATTAACCAGAAGGGCATCGATCCGCTGAGCTTGGACGTATTAGCTAAGAATGGAATACTGGCGTTAAGGAGGGCGAAGAGGAGAAACATGGAGAGACTACAACTGATATGCGGAGGTGTTTCGCAGAATAGTGTTGAAGACTTGAATCCAGGGGTTCTTGGCTGGGCTGGCCTCGTCTACGAGCATCAGCTCGGTGAAGAAAAGTATACTTTTATTGTACGAATTATCCTACTTTTTCCGGGAGGGATACTAATAGTCAATAGGAAGACGTCAAAGACTCAAAATCCGTAACCTTGCTCATCAAAGGACCTAATGCCCACACCATCACGCAAATCACCGACGCTGTCCGTGATGGACTACGAAGTGTTTACAACATGATTGTTGACAAGAGCGTCGTCCCTGGCGCTGGTGCGTTTCAGGTTGCGTGCGCAGCTCATCTCATGAGCGAAGCTTTCCGGAAGCAAGTCAAGGGAAAAGCGAAGTGGGGTGTTCAAGCATTTGCCGATGCCTTGCTGATTATTCCAAAAACATTGGCTGCAAACTCCGGTCACGACATTCAGGATTCTTGTGAGTTACCCGGATAATCGGAACGCTTGCCTATACTCTAACACGAACTTAATAGTGGCAGCACTGCAAGATGAGCATGCGGAAGGCAACTGTGTCGGTCTCAACCTTACCACCGGCGAACCTATGGATCCGGTCCAGGAAGGCGTATACGACTCTTTCCGCGTGCTTCGGAACTGCATCGCGTCGAGCTCTGGAATTGCATCGAACCTGCTATTGTGCGATGAGATGCTGAAGGCCCGCCAGATGGTGAGTGATTGGCCTAAGGATGCAAACTATGAGTGATGGCTAACTAACAATTGTGGGGTTTGTTTTATAGGGGAGACAACAAGGACCCGTGGAACAGCAATAGGCGAATGCAGACTTGGAGGCGCATGTAGCATAGAATTCAGCCTGTAAAATAGGTCTTCCTAGAATTAATCGCAGCGGTCTGCTGCACTGCGCCGAAGCCGTCTGTAGCCCGAAGATCTACCACTACGTCCACTTGCGTAATTACGTATGTGATACTAAGTATGAAGTCCTGTCGTCCAAGCCAAATAGATAAGATCCCTACGGAGGCTGACTGCAAAAGTCTTCGGACTCTTAACTAAATTCTAGTTAAGCGACCCACCAAAACCCTGCCACGCACATCTCAAAATGCCCGGTCGCGCAACCCCCATAACCCTCTGTGCGCAAGCCTTTGCGTTTGCTTGAAGAAGGCGTGCCTACAGCTAGAATTAAAGAGATTATTCGTTCGGTGGCCTTAGCATACCCACGTAAGCATTCGCTTAGTGGGTGAGGGAGTGTAATACGTAAAAACCAACAATATGTAAATAAAACAAGGTTATTGATATATACCGTGTTTAATCAGCTGGCGCATGTCCCCACCTGGCGCACGATTTTTGGATGCCAGCGCCCACAACCTTTGAAGCTATAGAGCTCTACATAAATTGTATTTAGGCCAGGCTTTTTTAGTGAAGTACTTTTGGAAGGCTTGAGATTCAATTTCAGGTGTTAATTATGTACAAAAGCGCTTAGGAAGCTTGATAGACCTACTCCGGCGTGTATGTGCTAGTGCAGGAGCTACATCTTCCGTAAGTAATAAATCTACATCTATATCTTCAATATCAATTAATGGAAGTGTAATAGTCTTCTGCTTGTCCTTCTTGACTATTTTGAGATCATTTTTTAGTTGTAGCTTTGCTTACCAAGCCTGTTTTACTTCCTCACATTAAGCCTTCTTTGCACACTACTCTTGCTCCTTCACCTCTTTAGCTACTGCTCGTATGCGCTTTCTCTCCTCAAGCATAATAGCTTTTTGAATCTCAAGAGCCTCTTTGTGCTTTATCTTCTTATCTTTTTGAAACTGTATAGTTTTCTTCTTAGCTTCTTTTTAAGCCTGATACTTACGTGCATCATATACTTTAAAGAAACTCCAAAAAATAGTATCACCATTATAGTCAGCTGATGCTTCAAGAAGGAAAGGCTTGCCACACTAATGACACTTCTTCTCATTGATAAAAGCCTTTTTAAGGTACTTGTTTTCATACTAAAGGAGAGTATTGTGTACTAAAATAGAGTGGATAGTATAAGAAAGCTTTTGGGCTTACTTATCATAAATATCACTTACTACTTAATAGAGATACCTCTTAATCTTATGCTAATCTGACATACTGAGTATAGAAGAACTACTCTTACTTGATAAAAACTTCTCTTTCTACTTTATAGTAAAGTACCGGAATACTTATTTGAGATTGAAAGGTAATAAACCTGCTGCTTCAAATGCACTAATGATCATTTTTTCTTTAAAAGAACTTTCTCAAGTAGTATAGAATATTCAAAAGAAATTTCTTTTTGTAATAGATGAAAGCCCTTGATATTTATCTATAAAGTTTATAAGTTCAGTTGAGTAAGCTAATAAGAAAGACTTGAATAGTGTAACATTGAGAAGTTGTAGTGTATGAGTTGCATGCGGTGAATAGATAGCTAGGAAAATGCAATTATTATTACAATACTTAATAAACTTTATTATAATATATAATCCATAGCCATTAAGTAAAGGTAGTTGATAAGAGTGTCTCACTTTTACTTTTGTCTCTTTATTAAATACTTGCTTAAACTGTGTAAGGCTTAGACAATTATTTGTCTATTCACTGAAAGACATTGCAAAAAAAGTATTATATTTCATAGAGTAAAAGTCCTATAACTAACTGTTTTGAATCTTATCAGAAAGAATCTAATAAATCAATCCAGGTACAAGATGACTGCCATTGGCACATATATAAACTATAATTATTACCTACTTGCGATTACTATCTTAAAGAAGTTGTTTGATACTGCCATTCTTATAACATTGTTGAGAGAAAACACACTTCATTTTTAATAATACTCCAATTAAAAAGCTCTTCTTATCTATATTATATATATATAATGAGACTCGATTTTTTACTACTTAATTTTCTTACACATGAGCTTAAAATATAAGTTATATTTGAAGGCAAAGTCAGCATGTTTACATGAAACATCCATACTAGAAGTCTATCCTAATAGAAGATCAATATCATGTCGCTTGATAAATCTATTAACCCAATTTTTGCCTGCTTATTTCCTAGTTATTTTTGATGCAAAATTCTATATCATCTCTCTTGAAAAAAGTAAGCTACATTCACAAAAGCTATTAATAAACTGTACAAGCTTCTACTCTTGTATAATGTTGAGAAGTCACATATTTTCGTATTTTGCAGTGCAAGAACCCTGTAAAGTACAGTGACGATATGATAGTATTGAGCGCTCAACATCATACTTTTTAGTAACCTAGGTATAATTAAGTTTCTCTCTAATCTTAAATGACTTCAAAAAATCAAATATAATATTAATATCTCCCATATTGGCTGAAGAACACATCATTGATTGTAGGCATGAATCTGGGCAAAATTGTAAATCAGGTGGAGATGTGCACTGGCTGATTAAGCATGATATATAAACAAGGGATTATAAATTCACTTTTAAAATTATTCTATATATCAATATTACTATTATCTGCTATTAAGCTTAAATTCTAACATTAATTGCAGTATAATAGCTCTATATTTAGACTTTTACTGCTTCTTATATATCTTTTAATCTCTTATAATAATAACTCTTATTTTATTTACTTTATCTTCTTTAATTTCTTTTCTAACTTGTCTTTATAAGTTTCTCTATATTTTTTATATAACTTTGGCTTCATTTAGATTATTCTCAGCTTTCTATACTTATTCTATAATAGAAAGATCATAAACTTAATTTATTGCTATATGCTATAAATATCCTAAACCTTACCAAAATTATACTATAAATATAAAAGTAGTATTATAATTATTGAATTAAGTTACAACTTTATAGAATTAGAAATACTATATATAATTCAGTAAAAATAAATTGAATATAAAAATAAGTAATACTTGCTAAACATAGGTAATATTATAAATATTTTAGGCCTTAAGCTGTAGAACATTATAAATACAGAAATAGTATAGAAATTATGAGATTAGATTGTAAACGAAGTTTTATTGAGCATGGCTTATAGCTGAGAAAGCTGATTACGAAATATAAATAATAATAAAACTTTTTAAGAATAGTATCTAGAGTGATAGTATATAAGTATGATGATCTGACTCTGATGAGATCTTGTTACCTAGTTTGTCTTGATGTTTAGGTATATAGTGTGATGTTCTTTAGGTGACCGTGGAACAGATATATTAGTCCCATATACTAAGATAGCAAAATGGTCCTGCTGCAACTATATCAAAAGATATCTTTGGGCGATAATTTTTGGTATGAAGCTTATATTGCTAAACTAATAAGACTTTCAGTGAAGAGGAAAGAAAAGACGCTTTCTCTGAGATTTCAACGCTATATTTATAGCTATCTCTTCACTGATCTCTTGGCCACTTGCTAATGAGTGACTCATACTATTTGGGATATTTTTCCCTCAGTGTGACTTATACCTGACTCATGCTGAGTTCAATAATAAAACCTGAGTTGTCCTGACTCACAACTCTCTATCCATATCCAAGCTGCCTACTACACTTAGCTGACGTATTCTTCAGCTGTTAAGTATTCTTTAGCTCTCCTGGTCCTTTATCTACAACCAACGGTTCCTTGTCCATAGGTCATGATAGTTTCTGTTGGCCAGTTGTTTCCTAGTTAAACCACTTAGCAATTGTATAGTTGGCTGAGGTTACTGTCTCGACCGAGGTGTGGGTGATTTACTGAGGTGTCGTAGGTTACGCTCTTAATGCTGAGAGTGCTGATTGAGCAAACTCCTGCCTTAGTCCCTACTTATCTATGGTAAGTACCATTCATTCTCATATTCGGTTTATCCTTGTTGAGCCATTCAAGTTGTTCATGTTCCATAGGTTTGCAATCTGGTCTAATGGTTCCAGCATCACTTCCATGTCTGTGGCGTTTCTAATGAGACTCAGGATGTCTGTGACAATAAGCTGTCAAGCCTACACATTATATGCTATATATGTGTGACGATCTGACTCTAATGAGGTCTTGTCTCCTAGTTTGTCTTGGTGTTCAGGTATACGGCGTGGCGTTCTTTGGGTGACCGTGAGACAATTATGTTAGTCTTGTATACTGGGATAGCGAAACGGTCCTACTGCAACTTATATCAAAAGATATCTTTGGGCGATGGTTTTTGGTACGAAGCTTATATTGCTAAATTAACAAGACTTTCAGTGAAGAGGAAAGGAAAGACGCTTTCCCTAAGATTTCAACGCTATATTTATGGCTGCCTCTTCACTGATCTCTTGGCCACTTGCCAATGGGCGACTCATACTATTTGGAGTACTTTTCCCTCGACGTGACTTATATCCGACTTATGTCGAGTCCACTAATGAAACCTGAGTCATCACGACTCGTACTCTCTATTCATATCTGAGCTGCCCACTACATCTGGCTAACGTGTTCTTTAGCTGCCAAGTATTTCTCAGCTCTCGTGGTCCATTGCCCACGACCAACAGTTTCTCGCCCATAGGTCGTGGTGGTTCCTGTTAGCCAGTCACTTCCTGTCTAAACTCCTTGACGGTATTGTGGCTGGCTGATATCGTTGCCTTGACAGGGGTGTGGGTAATTTACTGAGCTGCTGCGGGTTACGCTCTCAGCGCCAAGGGCGCTGATTGCGCGAACCCTTATTCCGGCCCCTACGTCCCTATGGCAAGTGCCGCCCATCCTCGTATTCGGTTCATCCTTGCTGAGCCGTCCGTGCCGTCCATGTCCCATAGGCTTGCGATCTGATCCAATGATTCTAGCGTCACTCTCGTGTCTGTGGCATTCCTAATGAGGCTTAGGTTGTTCGTGACAATATGATAACTGAAAAATATAAGATAATACCCTAATAAGGTAACCCTTACTTAGCAGACTCAGCTAGTCATTATAATGCTAAAAGAGTAATACAAGAAGCAATTGATAAATTATGAAGACTCTTAGTCAAAAACTGTTTCCATCCATGCCCAAGCTACTCACTACATCTAGTTGATATGTTTTTTAGCTACCCAGTATCCTTCAACTCTTCTAGTTTTTCTCTTACAACTAACAGTTCGGCATTCATAGGTTATGGTGGTTCTAGTTAGTCACTTCCTGACTAGGCCATTTAGTAGTCATGTGGCTAGCTGAAATTGTTATCTTAACTGAGGTATAGGTGATTTACTGAGTTGCTACAGGTTGCGCTCCTAGCACTGAGAGCACTAGTTGTGTAAACCCTTATCTCAGTCTCCACTTACTTATGGCAAGTACCGTCTGCTCTCATACTCAGTTCATCCTTGCTAAATTGTGCAAGCCATCCTTAATTCTATAAGTTTGCAATCCGGTCCAATAGTACCAGTGCTACTCCTATATCTGTAGTGTTCCTAATGAGGCTCGGAATATTTGTAACATCAAGATAATACTACAAATAAAAGAATAGTATTAATTACTTTTAGATTGAATTATGATCTCACAGGATGAAGAACAGTATATATAGTTTGACAAGAATGAACTAAATCTGAGAATAGATAGCATCTACTGGAGTTGAGTGGAAGTTAAAGTAAAGCTCGCATAATCAACGCTCTTAATACTGGAAGCATAATTTGTGATAATTCAATAATTTACCTATATCTTAATTAAGACAATAATCCTAGCTAGTTACAGAAATATCAAGTAATTTAATCAGGAAGTGATTAGCTACATAGAGTTCTATAGACTATAAAGCCTAAAACTGTTGAATGTAGATAAAGGATCACGGAAACTGAAGAATATGTTAGCTAGGTATAGTGATTAGCTGTAATGTAGAGCCCTAAAGGGTGAAGACTGCAGTTACGACTTAGCAGTGATGTTGTCACGGACAAACTAAGCCTCATTAGGAATGCCACAGACACGGGAGTGGCGCTGGAACCATTGAACTGGATCGCAAGCCTATGGGACATGGATGGCACGAACGGCTCGGCAAAGATAAACTGAATACGAGAACGAGCGGCATTTGCCGTGGGGACATGGGGGCCGGAACAGGGGTTCACGCAATCAGCGCGACCTGCGACAACTCAGTAAATTGCCCACATCTTTGTCAAGGCAACAACCTCAGCCAGCCACAGTACTGCCAAGGAGTCTAGTCAGGAAGCGACCGGCCAACAGGAACCACCACGACCTACGGACGAAGGATCGTTGATCATGGGTGACGGACCAGGAGAGCTGAGAAACACTTGGCAGCTGAAGAACACGTCAGCTAGGTGTAGTGGGCAGCTCAGGAATGGATGGAGAATATGAGTCATAATGACTCGGGTTTTATTAGTGGACTCGGTGTGAGTCGGATATGAGTCACGTCAAGGAAAAAGCATCTCAAATGGTATGAGTCGCCTGTTGGCAAGTGGCTAAGAAATCGGTAAAGAGGCAGCTATAAATATAGCGTTGGAATCTCAGGGAAAGCGTCTTTCCTTTCCTCTTCATTAAAAGTATTGTTAGTTTAGCAATATAAGCTTCGTACCAAGAACCATTGCCCAAGATATCCTTTGATATAAGTTGCAGTAGGACCGTTTTGCTATTCTAGTATACAAGACTAACATAATTGTCTCAAGGTCACTCAAAGAACACCATGCCGTATACTTGAACACCAAGACAAATTAGGAGACGAGACCTCATCAGAGTCAGATCGTCATAGGTGTGCTATTGCGCCGCATGCAATTAGCATGCCGAGAGGTGCATATATGTAAATCCACAAGACTGCTTCTCCTAGAAGCAGCGATTAGTTCTACACTAGAAATCGACGTTCTTAAGCTATTGGAATTCAGTTTATTGCACATAGTATTGTGGAGCTTGTATATGCTGTTGACCTTTATTCTTGAGTCTCATAACGTCACTGTGATAGCGCTCAGCATTCGGCCTGACGTCATCCACACTGTTTTAGCAATTCAAAAAGGGTTGGCTTTAGGGCTAACTCTGACATTAGCTTAGATATAGATAGAGAGTTATAAATCATAATGACTTAAGTTTCATTATTAGACTCGGTATGAGTTATGTGTAAGTCATACCAAGAAAAGTATATACTAAATGGTATGAGTCACCCATTGACAGGCAGCCAAGAGATCAGTAAAGAAGCAGCTATAAATATTATATTAAGATCTCAGAGAAAACGTTTTTCCTTCCCTCTTTACTAAATATTTTGTTAGTTTAGTAATAAAGCCTCATCCCAAGAATTATTATCTAAAGATATTTTCTAATATAGTTGCAGTAGGATCATTTCATTATTTTAGTATACGAAATCAATATAATTATTCTATAATCAACCCAAGAATATCTCATCACATATTTGAATATCAAAATAAACTAGAAAATAAGACTTTATTAGAGTCAGATCATTATATTACATTCAGTTCTTAATAATCGTTCACCTACACACTTGTGACGATCTGACTCTGATGGGGTTTCGTTTCCTAGTTTGTCTTGATGTTCAGGTATACGACAGGGTATTCCTAAGATGACCATAGAACAGATATATTGGTTTTATATACTAAGATAGCAAAACGGTCCTATTGCAACTATATCAAAAAATATCTTGGGTGATGATTCTTGATACAAAGTTATATTGCTAAATTAATAAGACATTCAGTGAGGAGGGAAAGAAAAATGCTTTCTCTAAGATCCTAACGCTATATTTATAGCTACATCTTTACTGATCTCTTGGCCATCTGCTAACAGATGGCTCATATCATCTGATGTGTTCTTTTCTTGGCCTGACTTACTTTTAATTCATATCAAGTTCAATAATGAAATCTGAGTCATCATGACTCATATCTTTCTATTCATACCTAAGCTACCCACTATACCTAGCTGACATATCTTTCAACTATTAAGTATCTTTCTGCTCTTCTAGTCCTCTTCTCATAACCAACAGTTCTGTGCTTATAAATTGTAGTATTTTCTATTGGTCAGTTGCTTTCTGGCAAGGTCACTTGGTAGTCGTATAGCTGGTTGAGGTTGTTAACTTAACTGTGGGATAGGTAATTTATTAAGTTGCTGCAAGTTACGCTCTCAACGCTGAAAGCGCTAATTGTACAAACTTCTGCTCTGGCCTTTACTCACCTACGGCAAGTGCTGTCTGTCCTGATATTTGATCTGTCCTTGTCGAGCTGTATATGTTGTCCCTAACTCTATAGGTCTGCGATCTAATTCAATGATGCCAGTGTTACTCTTATGTCTATGGCGTTCCTAATGAGGCTCAGGATGTTTATGACAGCAGTAATAGCTACTCTAGTGGAAAAAGATATCTACATTCTTTAGTTTACAGAGAAACCCAAACTATTTGTCATGGATATTCTGAGCCTCATCAGGAACGCCATGAACATGGGAGTGGCACTGGAATCATTGAACCAGATCGTAAGCCTATAGGATACAGACGCTCAAATGGCTCAGCAAGGATGAATCAAATATAAGAATGAACAGCATTTACCGTGGACAAGTGGGGACTAAAGCAGGAGTTCGTATGATCAGCACTCTCAATGCTAGGAGTGCAACCTATGATAACTTAATAAATTACCCAAACACTGGTTGAGGCAGTAACCTCAGCCAGCCACACGACTGTTAAGCGGTCTAGCAAGAAAGTAACTAGCCAACAGAAACCACCACAACCTATGGACAAAGAACTGTTAGTCGTAAGTAAAAGACCAGAAGAGCTAAAGAATACTTAGCAACTGAGAAATACGTTAGCTGGATGTAGTAGACAGCTTGAGTATGGATAGAGAGTTGTGAATCATGATGACTTGGATTTTATTATTGGACTTGGCGTAAGTCAAGTGTGAGTCACGCCGAGGAAAGAACACCTCAAGTAGTATGAGTCACCCGTTGGTAAATAGCCAAGAGATCAGTGAAGAGGCAGCTATAGATATGGTATTGGAGTCTTAGAAAAAGCATCTTTCCTTTTCTCTTCACTGAAAGTCTTGTTAGTTTAGCAATATAAACTTTGTATCAAGAATCATCACCCAAGATATCTTTTGATATAGTTGCAACAGGACTATTTCGCTATCTCAGTATACAGGACTAACATATCTGTCCTACAGTTATCTAAAGAAAGCTACATTATATACCTGAACATTAAGATAAACTAGGGGACAAGATCTCATTGGAGTTAGATTGTTATAGTATTCAAAGCCCAATACAAAGCGAAAGTTACCCCCGTCAAGAAAAAGCATAGTCACTCAAAAATACTTAACCTTGCATCGTACAATAAGAAGAGCACCAAGGCTTTTGTCAATTAGATCACTTTCCTTAATCTTAAGTACATAACTGATCTTCTATTCTTTGAATCTAACAAGAAGAAAATTACTTATATCAGCTTCTACCTAAGAGAATCAACTTTAGGATAGTATATGTTGTAGATTAGGGAAGATGAAAAACTTGTGTGGAGTGGATGAAACAAACTAATGTTGAAAGAAGCAGAGTGAAACACAGTAATATTTTTAACAGCAATATAAGTAGTATTTGGAAATCTGGACCTCAAGACTACCTTGACAATAACCTTGCTGGATTTAAAACCGGGGAATAATAAATGCTCAATCTACTTTATCAAGTTTTGCAAGGTGATAGCAATAGCTAATTATAATAATGTTGTGCTTTAGAATATGTTTAAGAGAGAGCTTAGGGAGAAACTACAAGAAATATTAATATTTGTCCAGAAAAAGTTCAAGGATATTAATGCCTTTAGACTTCTTTACATCGAAAATGACAACAGATATCAAGCTTAAGTTTAAGAGAAAAGGAATATTAAGCTTCACTTTATTTAGGTAGTATTGATACCTGAATATACACTATAGTCCCAAGGTATAAAATACTTTACTGACACTAACTTCAGCTACTATGAAGTAATATCAATAAAACTTAAAGCTGTAGGAACTAAGGGAACTAGAGGACAAGCAATGAGAGGATGAGGAAAAAGAAAAAAGCAAATGAGAAAGAGGAAGGAGCAGATGATAAAGAAGAGATCAACCCTAACTAAGCTAAAAAGAGAGAGACCACGGCTAGCAGAATAGACTGTACTATGTCTGTGGAAATAAGAAGTATATAGATTATTAGTATCTAGTTAAGGTCAGGGAAAGACTAATTGCAGGAAACTCTATAAACTTCTCACTATATACCTGAACATCTAAAACAAACTAGAAGATAGGATCTTATCAGAGTCAGATTATTACATTCTTGTTCTTTAGAATATCATATTACATGTAATTTCTAACGTTCTTAATTAAAAGTTTATTAGCTCTTTTCTTTAACTGCTTATAGTTTATTTCTAATTATAAAGCTATAATAATAAAAGTTTAAGATATTATAAGATAGATAATACTAATATATATGTAATTATGAAAACTTTAAGTGTTGTGAAATAAGTAATACTAGTATATATTACTTGAATTTAAAGATATTTAAGGTAATTTAACTTATAAATATGATTTTCTCATTGTTAGGAACCAGAATCACTTTCTAACTAAAATTCAACAAAGTAGTATATAATTATATTTTTTAATATCTTATATGATAAAACTTTAACTGCTAAATAATAACAACTTAATGTTTAATGAAATAAAAAAGAAAAGTACTTTCTATTATTCTTTAAGTACTTTTATAGTAAGTTTTTATTGAGTCACTTATTACTTGTCATCAAATGATTATATACTACATTATAGTCATATCAAAGTATAAATTATAACTTAGATTTCAAATAAGAAAACTTAAGCTATATTATAATTTATATTTTTTCTACCTTTATGCAATTACTGTACAACTTATTATTCTTAACTAATATATTCTTAACTCTCTTAACTAGTCAAAAGTCTATTAGTTATCTTATTCAATTAGTTTTAATTTATTTCTAGTTAAGAGTTTTTGTAATTTATTAGTTATTCTTTATTTTATTTTCTTAATATTATTATGATTAACTAAATTTACTAAATGTCACAAACATCTTAAGTCTTAAGTTGCAGAATATTATAAATACAGGAGTGGCATAGGAACCATTGAATTAGATTATGAATAAAGCTCTATTAAACTTGATATATAGTTAAGAGAGTTGATTACCAAATATAAGTAACAATGGAATTTACTAGAAAATAAAGGCTCAAAGTGATAGTATATAGACTGTTAAGCCTGTATATTGCATACTATACATAGTAACTAAAAAATATGAGACAATACTCTGGTCAAGTAATCTTTACTTAGTAAACTCAGCTAGTCATTATAATATCAAGAAAGTTATATGAAAGGCGACTGATGAATCATAAAGTCTCTTAGTTAAAGATTAACTAAAAGCAATTCAGAAAAATAAACTGATGAACCTTTGACCAGTTGAAGTAGCTAAGAGACATGTTAGTTAGGAGTAGTAAGTTGTGTAGTGATTGTACAAAAGAAAGAGAAGTATAAGTTATTATGTGACTTTGGTTTACTTATTTGAAGTTTGAGTTGTAAGTTATATCTTAGCGTGACTATAACATAGTATGCAACTACTTAATGGCAAATAGTCAGTACTTTGATAAAAAGTTGCTATAAAGAGCAGTTAGAGAGCAACAGAAAGTACTTTTCTCTTTTTCTCATCAAATATATTATTTAGAAGTTTGTCACTTAGCAACTAAGTTTTATTGTCTAAGATATTAAAAGATATAATTGTAAGTTACCTTATTAAATCTTATCCAAGAAGTGATTCTAGTCCTTGGTAATAAGAAAACTCTATTTACGAATTAAGTTACCTAAAATACTCAAGTTTAAGTAATATATACTAGTATTATCTATCTCCTAATACCTAAAGTCTTTGCTACTACATTAAGTAAGAATTGCTTAACTAAAGTATTATCTTATATTTTTTAATTATTATATATAATGTATAGTGTGGAGACTTAGTAATTTATATTTTATTACTTTAAGTGTTATATTCTTAATAAGTTTTATTATTACTTATATTTGTTAATCGACTTTCTTAACTATATACTATATATAATAAGAACTTATTTATGATTCAATTTAATAGTTTTTATATTATTTCTATATTTATATTATTCTGTAACTTAAGACTTAAGATATTTATAATAATTAGTATGATAGAGTTATTTTTATGAAAGAATTTTTTCCTTTTGCTAAAGAATATATAAAGAATAGGCTGAAAACAATTATTTAAGAAGATAATACTTTAGTACATATATATTGGGTTTAGGTGAAAATCTATAATATTTTTGGTATACAGTGACTATTATAGCCAGGAAACTCTCCAGACCTCAATATGATTAAATCATCTTGAGCTTACTTAAAAAGAGCAACCACTAAGACTGAACCTCTCAAAACATGGAATACAGCTATTACTGCACGGACTAAGGCATGGACAGACCTTAAGCGAAATAGGATTCAGCACTGGATTGAGCGCATAATTCGTCATTTGGAAATGGTTTGGCTTTTGGAAGGTGGAAATGATTATCGCGAGGGTCATGTTTAACTAGACGCTTAACTAAATTTTAGTGAGGCGATGCCTAAGCGAGAGTCCGAAGACTTTTGCAGTCAGCCTCCGTATTGTGCGTTTTATTCCGCTCGCCAGGGTTTTATCTACGGGCACGCGCATGCACGCTACGCAGTACTCAGTGCAAGGGTGGATGAAGCGTGGAAGCGACATGGACTGGGGTGCAATAGGCCCAAGCCAAGGGGTTAACATTCTACTTCGTACGCACTCCATACTTACCGTATGGCACGCCTGGATAATATCCCAACCATCCAACTAAATCGAACGCGCCAGCAAAGGGAGGCGACTTCACACCTCGCACAATTCCAGATTATTCTATTTCTGCGAAGCGCAAGCTGATAGCAGCGTGGAGAGGATCTGCTGCCATTCCTCAATTCCTCCCCTTTTCTCTATTCGCTTCTGTCGCTGCCGGAGGATATGTTAGTCTCACCAACTTAAGGCTGGACCCTTAATTGCATCAAGTGGCCCTCTGTACTTGACTCGCACAATCCAGCGACGTCCTAATAACGACTGCACAACATGTTACGTCTTCGCAGATATAGAGTTTTTCTGATTTTCGCCGTCTTCACTATCGCAGCCTTCTATCACTTTAGTGCAGCACGTTGGGATTCGGACTCGCCGTTAAATAGCCACCGCACCAAACCAAACGATAGGATTCCTACGAAGGTGAGATCAAAAGAGACTCAGCCAGTTACCAATACTCTCTTTCCGGACGAGAGCTCAGAGGGGCCCATCCCTGCTGCGACATCAGCGCCGACTGAGAGGCCGTTGGAATTAACTGAGACCACTGTGCCTTCCGTCCCCAGTCTCGTGCACACCTCTTCAACCACAAGCACTATATTACCACCGCTAACCAAACCTATACCGACTCAGACAGCTCATCCTGAAGCACATGCTCACCCGCCAGCCATTGGCGGAAACGCATCTCCAGGGCAAAATGCCGGGGACACTAAGAATCCTGATTCTGATGCAGGTAAAGGGAGGTTAGAGGCTACCCTTCCCAGTGATACTTCAATCCACTGGAGCAAATTTCCAGAACATTTCCCTGTCCCTACGGAGTCTTTCATACCCCTTCCGACTGGGGAACCCAAGGCGATACCCTCGATCCAACACGACTTCCCGGATGAAACGTATCTCGGAAAAGTACAGCGAGAGAGAAAGCAAGCAGCCGTCAGGGACGCTTTCAAACATGCATGGACAGGATATAAGAAATATGCATGGCTCCACGACGAGTTATCTCCAGTTACGGGCTCGTTTCGAGATCCTTTCTGTGGCTGGGCAGCAACACTTGTTGATAGCCTTGATACGTTGTGGATAATGGGGTTCGAGGACGAGTTCAAAGAAGCAATGGAAGCTCTGAAGAAAATCGATTTCACTACAAACGTTAGACAAGACATACCCGTTTTTGAAACGACCATTAGGTATCTGGGCGGACTGATTGCTGCGTATGATGTTAGCGGAGCGAAATATAGGATCCTGATAGATAAGGCGGTTGAATTGGCTGAAGTCTTAATGGGTGCTTTCGACACCCCCAACAGAATGCCTGCTACATTCTATCATTGGAAACCGTATGTATCCTCGACATATCTCACTAAGACACTCCTTCTGACTTGATAAGTGCATTTGCGTCCCAACCCCACCGCGCTCCCTCTCGAGCTATTCTTTCCGAACTAGGCTCCCTCTCGGTCGAGTTTACAAGGCTTGCACAGATTACCAAGGAACACAAGTATTTTGACGCCGTCCAACGCATCACGAACGAGCTTGAGAAGTGGCAGGACAAGACCAGGATTCCCGGTCTCTTTCCTCTACTTGTTGACGCCTCTGGCTGCAAAAAGAGTTCAGATTCTACCTCGGAAACTCAAAACGCCATCGTTGGTCCACCTGTGGTTCCTCCCACAGGTGGGAGTCGTGAAGCGGCACTCAAGGCCGGCCGGGAGCTTGCTGCGGGTCTAGCTCAGGAGGTTGACGCAGGAGACATAAATGGAGTACCTAGACCCAAGTTACTGTTATCTACAGGGAAGCACGTTAACCCCCATGCGAAGGGACCCTCGCATCCTGATTCCTCCACGGATAATGAACCCTTTGTGAAGCCACCGCCGATTATGATGCAACCGTCGGTATCTAAGACAGGAAAATCCGAGACAGGGGGTGCAGAAGCGCCTGCTAGCGCAGCTGTCGTAGGAAATGCCGGGGCCCACGACCTAGGCTGGGGTTCAGGTGAAAATTCGTCATCAAAGGATAGACGACAGCTTGCTAGCGCCGACGTAGGCTCTGAAAACGTTGCAGCTTCCATTAATAATATTCCTGTCAACCACCCCCCTGCCAACAAAGCCGTTCATATTCCAATCGTGTCACCAACACCAGAAGTTGGGTCTGAGGAAGAAGATTGTGAGCCCCAGGGTCTGGGCTCCCCTCGTCGCTGGACCAAAGAGAGGTTTACCCTTGGAGCGATGGCTGATTCTCTCTATGAGTACCTCCCAAAGGTGAGACTTTCATATCTAATTAAATCTTGGAATTTTCTTTACTAATACGCTTCAAGGAATACATGCTTCTTGGCGGCCAAGACCAATACAAGAAAATGTATGTAACGGCCATCGAGGCAGCGAAGAAGCATCTTTTCTTTCGTCCCATGACGGCCACTGACCGTGACATTCTCGTATCCGGGACACTCTCTGTATTCTCGAACGGTGAACAAACCTTCCAACCTGAAAGCCAGCATCTTGGCTGTTTCACAGGCGGCATGCTTGCTATTGGGGCCAAAATATTCCAGCGCGAAGAAGATTTGGCTGTTGGGGCAAAACTGACTGATGGATGTGTCTGGGCTTACGAGTCGACAGCTAGCGGAATCATGCCAGAGACATTCTACCTTGTGCCATGCGACGATATAAAGGACTGCACGTGGAATGAAACGAAGTGGTGGGATGCCCTGGATCCTGGTCACGACAAGGTATCTGACTTATCAAAAGCCGACGCCAACTCACACACCGAGGCTGCTACGGGAGGCCAAGCACAGCTTGATACTCCTCCTCTAAAGATTAAGAGAGATGACGCTGGTCCTGTAGCAGCTGGACGGGAAGCCCTGGGTGGTACTGGGGCAAACAAAATGCGGACAAACGAGACTCTTCCGGCAACACCAACTGAACAGCAGCACCAGGCCGTTGAGAACAAGGCTGTAACGGGGAGTTCTAACCAGCTGTTAGGCCAGCCACCGAAACCTGAACCAATGCCAACGCTCCCAGTGCCGGAGGAACCGATCTATACTCCTCCTCCACCACCGACCCACGAGGAGAAAGTTAAGCAAAGAATCAGTCAGGAAAGGTTACCAAAGGGGTTCACGCTCATCGATCACCCGAAATATATTTTGAGGTAGGCTAAAACATGACCCTTACATTGTCCCCCCAAGAAATCCTGTTTGATGACTTGAACACCACAGACCGGAGGCCATAGAATCAGTATTTATCCTGTAAGTGTTTCCTCTTATCCATCTATTCCTGCATCCATCGACATTTTTTCTCACGCTTTCGTAGTTACCGCATCACCGGCGACGTGACATGGCAGACCAAAGGCTGGAAAATGTTCATGGCTATCCAAAATGTGACCTACACCGAGTTCGGCAACTCTGGCATCGAGGACGTCACGAGCAAGATCCCGGATCTCAGGAACGAGATGGAGAGCTTTTGGCTCGCCGAGACGCTGAAATACTTTTATCTCTTATTTAGCGATCCATCGCTCATATCATTAGATGATTACGTCTTGTGAGTTTGACTTCCACACGCCCTAGAACTTCGTAATACTGGATTTGCTGACACGTATGTCTTAGTAACACGGAAGCACATCCATTTAAGAGACCAAGGTAGGTGGATTTGGTCGTGAGTCCATTTTCTGAGTTTTTAATGGGAGCGCGAGTTTATTGTGTACATGGAACATCTTCATACGGCTTGGGACGAATACTGTACTGTATCCAGTTTTATCACATCAGCGACTATATCATGTTAGAGTGTCAAAGCATCTTAAACGGATCGTTAAAATTTTATTCTGCATGCTTCATTCCAAACAAGGACGGACGGACTATTCGTACATAGTGATGATCTTGCTCTCGATCAACGATAGTGTAGGATCTATCATAGCAAAGCGCCAAAATATAATAGATTCATAAAGATAAAACCGTCCGTCGGCTCTCCCAAAAATGGTAGGAAAAAAATGGGGGATGTAATAGTACAGAAACTACCCTTGCTAAATAACGAACCTGAGTCATCCACGACATAGCAAACGAATCCTAAAGAAATTCAGACAAACACCCAACGGTACGCCCTTCTCTCTACCCAGGACACATCACCTCTATCCGACGGTGAACTTCTGGCAATCGTCCTGGGCACCTCGTTGCGCTACGGGCATGAGCACGGGCTGATGGTTTGACGCCGAGCCCATGGTGCAGACGCGGTAGTTGCCAGCTGGGAGACCACCTGTGACGGTAGCGGAGAGGAGACCTTTACCGTTGCCGCTGTCGTTGATACCCTTGAAGAACGCAAAGGTTGTGGCGTCCAGCCTACGGTGAAGAGTTAGCACAAATATCAAAGACTCAGCCACTGGAGAAAGCAAGCTTACGGTCTCTTTGGTGCGAGGGAGTTGCCCAAGACCTGGACTGTCACGTGGGTGTGGCCAATAATGGTTCCTTGAGCATTGAGCTTCTGGGGCGCAGCGTAGTAGGTAGCCTGGGGGTTTGTGAAGCTTCCGGCAGCTAGATTGGCGATTTGGACCTTGATATCGAAACTCTTGTTTGCTCGGATCTTGCTGGTACGGCCAGGTCCGGGAAAGACAATCATCTGAGATGTCATCTGGGTGCTGGCTGGAATCTCTCCCATGACGACACCATTGCAGGAACCGGTCTTGATTTGAAGACCGTTCGTCAGTGTCTTTCCAGAGCAGAAGTTGATGAAATTGGCATTGTCGCTGCAAATGATGTCAGTAAATCCAATAGTAGGCTCAACTTCTGCTAGGTCACTTACGTCAAAGACGCTGCCTGTCCTTTTTCAACAGCGCCTTCATCCAGCCCATTGGATTCACTTCCTGTTTGGATAACACTATCCAAAAGGACCAACGGGTTGACACCACCCTTGCCACCTTTGCCACCGTTGCCTCCCTTACCACCGTTGCCTCCCTTGGCTGCAGCAGTTGTAGTTGTGGCTGGGGCAGCGGTAGTTGTGGTCGAGGTAACGCTCTTTCCGCCCTTGTTGCTGTTTCCACCCTTGCTGTCGTCAACGCCCTTGTTCTCGATTTCATTGCCTTTCCCACCGGCACCATTGTTTCCTTTGTTTCCACCTTTGCCTTTATTAACGTCCTTGTTGCCACCTTTACCGCCTTTACCACCCTTGCCTCCATTAGCGGCTGCGGCTGTAGTAGCTGCAGCGCCGGCGGCATCCGTGCTTACAGCAGCGGCATCTACAGGAGCTGCACTGCAGACAGAGGCAGCGGCAGGAGGCGTAGTAGTAGTAGTAGTGACATCGGCACCACCAGCACCAGTATCCACAGTAGCACTCGTGGCTGCAGCTGTATCAGCAGCAGCATTCGCGGTGGCATTGAATCCACCAGCTCCAGTGCCAGCGCTGCTAGCACCCTTAGCTGGGAGAGCATTATTAAAGGCATCTGCGGCAGCTTTGCCGACCAGACCGTCGATGGCAGACTTGGCAGCATTGCAGAGGTTTTGCGTGGCCTGAGGAGCCTTGCATGTGTCCCTGATACGGTCGCAGATGAACGCTACAATGATAAGGATATCATCAGCCGAGCCATGGTTGAATTGGGCCCTGTCTACGGGACGGTATGAGCCTTCTTTGCGACCATCAAAGCCGAAGCCCCACTCGACGTTGGGGTTTGTACAGGCGCCCAGATTGACGGCTCTGGATCGATGGACTAACCCGGTCCCGGCCCTCGGATAGTGATAGTATTCGTGTCTCTGTGCGTACGGTCAGCGCATGTCGATCACAGAACTGTGTAATGAACGCACTGCAAAGTGTTTATTCACCTGGGGATGCGCTGCAACGGTATCCAGTGCCGAAGCCAGCAAGAGCGCAGAGGAGATGGCGGTGATCTTCATGGCTGCGCTTGAGGGACGAGTAAGGACTGTCGATTGGGCAGAAGAGAATACGCAGTAGGTCAAGTTTGATTTGACTGTCGAAAATAGTTTGACCGGCAAGCCGTGTATTGAATGTAAGGGTAGTTGAGAAGAGAATGAACGGTCAACGCCCGGAGAGCGAACTTGGAAAGAGAGCGAAATGAAAGAGAGACAAAAGGGAACGGAAACCTCTTTCGGCGCAGCCAAGCAAACGAATTGGAATGTAAAGGACAGAAGCAAGACGGAGGAGCAGAGAGGAGGGAAAAGTCTTGGGAAGGGCGGGACGCATCGAGTGTATATAAGCATTCATGACCTCAGACCGCCACTGCTCTGCGCCTAGGGCCTAGGTGTAGGGAGTGCTCCATACGAGATTGTTCCTGCATATAGTGTATACCATACATAGGCCAGAACGGGGGTCCTCTACAGGGTGAAACCTGCCTCGACAGGCGTGCAGAATAGGAGTTGATCCGACGTGATGGAGGACATGCCCCGGTTGAGGGATTGAGGCCAGACACTGCCATCTGATAGAACAGATTAGACAGATCAGATTAAGGGACTGGGCATGGATGGTCTGAAGGGGTTGTTAGGGTACAAGGACCTGAGACGTGGGATCGAAGGGTCGATGTCAGTTTCCATGGCATGCACGGAGTAGTGTACGCTAGCCGTGCGGAGTATGGAATAAGCGCACGGCTTAGCGCGGTAGGGCTAAGGGGATACGCAGGGAAGAATAGCCGTTTTTGTGCATTGTGTGTATTGTGTGCCATGGCTGGGACGAAAAGCTTAATTTCCGTGCCATCCTTAAAGCAGAGCACGTATGATCTACACTTACGCCTACTGCACCCCTGCCGCCAAGAGTACCACATACACCAAACACTAGAGTAAGTAGAGTAGCAGAGTAGTAGATACTCTATATAAACAGCTAAGAGAGCCAATGGCGGAACGAGTGTATGTTGTACAATATACCTGGCCGTGTCTAACCGTGCCTTACCCTGCCTTACCCTGCCTGGCCTCTGCACATTTCCCACATTTCACCTACCTGTCGTCATTGGAAACGTTGGCGTATGGAGAAACGTGTGGGCTGAGCTCCTAGGTGTGAATAGTGTATAGGCTCCTAACTGAGGCATTTCTGCGAGGAATCAGACAAACCGAGGCACCGGGACCGATCCTGCTGTTCTGTATGTACTCTATGTGCGGAGTACCTCGTACACTATGTCTGTACAATATACTTAGGGTGTAGAGGCTAGTCTCTGCCTAGCAACCATATACTCGCTTGCGCGTTGCTGGGCAGAGACTTACCCTTACACCCTAAGTACACTACATACTCTGTACTCCGTACGGTATCCACACACACACACACACACACACAGCGGTATCTGCTAGGATATTCGCGCCCTCCGTCTATACCGTTGTTTTGCTTTCTCTACTCGCAGACGAATGAGAGGTGGATATGGCGCCGTCACCGTCAGACGCCGCTATCAAGAATAACCTCATCGGCGACAATCAAATCATTTAATCAAATCTACACACGGACAAGGACCGACAATCGGATTTCATGTGCGAGCGACGATGAGCGACAACGGGCAGGGACGAGCGACCACGAAAGGACGAACGGTCCAAAGGAGGGTACATGAGACTGTCAGCGTTAGACGAGTGTCCGGCTCGGGACGTCTGATGTCGCATGTCACCAGCGCGCGTGTGCCAATAAGTCTCCGATTCCTCCGAAAGCAGATTGGGCTCAAACCGGGCTCACCGCTCGGGTATTTCACGCCCAGACGCACGGCCGAAGACGGGCTGAAGACGGGGCTTGCTGACCACTGGACGGCGCGCCGGTTTCATGGCTGATCGCATTGGCTCTCAAACACCTACGCCTGCAATCTCGCGTAAGCCCACGCGGGGGGCATGGAACCGCTTGACTAAGCACTCCCTACCACTGCCATATGCACGGTCTTCCGTGCGGCCAACGAACGACAGGAATAAAACGGATCTTGACCTCGGAGGGAAATGCAATAAGTGGAGATGTTAATAGCATTTTCACCACCAATTTCGTCGGCAGGTCGAAACGGGGCGTGGGATCAATGCTGCGAGGTACATGCACCCTCGTCGAAGGTGGAGTACTTGAGGCATGGGGTTAAGTCTCTGCCCCCCCCCATCCCAGCGCTCTCGCGCACAGACATAGCAGGGGTTTTTTTGCAGGCGAAAAAAAAGTCTCTGCCCCCCCAGACATAAATGATTTAAAATTAAAAAGAAAAAAATTTTAAATTCATTAATTAGTAAGGTGTAGCAGCACCTTGTGCTAGAATAACAGCTTCAAGATAAGATTTCATCTTTGCAATAAGAGCAGGGAGTCTTTCTTTACTTATCAATTTAAAGATTGTACAATACTGTTATTGAAGCTCTATAATATTATTAGAGTAACCAAATATTATACTCAATTCAATTTCCATATTACCTTAAATTACTTCAATCAAATTAAGATTTGGTGATTGAGGTGACTATTTAATTACCTTCATCTTATTTAATTTCTGACATTTTCTTGCATATTTCTTATACCCTGACACTTCATCCTTAATTACTATAGCCTAACCTTTTTCTTTGCACATTTAATACCAAAAAGGTATTAAAATTGAATTAAGTATATACTTAACATATTGTCACAAACATCCTGAGCTTCATCAGGAATGTTACAAATATGAGAATAGCACTGGTACCATCAAATCAGATCGCAGACCTATAGGATTAAGGATAACTTGTACAGCTTGACAAGAATGAACTGAATATGAGGATGGACGATATTTGCCGTAAGTGAGTGGGGGCCAAGATAGGGGTTCACGCAATTAGTGCTTTTAGCGCTGAAAGTGCTAATTGCACAATCCACAGCAATTCAGTAAATTACTCATACCTTGGTCAAGGCAATAACCTCAGTCAATTATATAACTACTAAGTAGCCTAACCAGGAAGCGACCGACCAACAGGAACTACTATAATCTACAGATGCCAAACCGTTGGTCATGAGAGAAGAATCAGGAGAGCTAAAGGATACTTAGCAACTGAAAGACAAATTAACTAGGTATAATAGGTAGCTCGGGTATGGATGGAGAGTTGTGAGTCATAATAACTCAGATTTCATTATTGGACTCAGCATAAGTCAAGTGTGAGTCACGTCAAGGAAAAAATACATCAAGTGGTATAGGTCACTTATTGGTAGAGGGTCAAAAGATCAGTAAAGAAACAACTATAAATATAATGTTAGGATCTCAGGGAAAGTGTTTTTTCTTCTCTCTTTATTGAATATCTTATTAGTTTAGTTATATAAGCTTCATACCAAGAATCATCATATAAGATATCTTTTAATATAGTTGCAGTAGGACTGTTTCGCTATCCAAGTATACAGAACTAATATATTTGTTCCACAATCACTCTAAGAATGCCCTACTACATATTTGAAAATCAAGACAAACTAGGAAATAAGACCTCATCGAAGTCAGATCATTACATATATGCTATTAAGTTAAGTTTTGCCTTCTCTAATACAAAAAATAAGTTTGACATTATAGTACCACAAAAAGTTCCTCATGCTATTGCAGTTCATCTCCCTAAATATCAAATGGTATTAATATAGTCCTGATAATATCTCTCGTCTAGTTATTGAATAACCTATAAATGGTGATGAAAGTCTACTATTATGAAGAAAAACTTATTTGTCCAAATAACTTATTTCTATTCTTTTTCTCCCCATTCTAATTATTCTTAACACTATTGTATTTGTTTTGTCTTATTAATTATTAAGACATTAAATCTATAAGTAATTAGTAAATAATTGTTAAATTTCAATGAACTTACTTTTTTCTAGGCATTCTTTTATAATATCACATTCATTGTCTCCTTAATTAATTGATAACTGCACTGAAGATCTATTTTTTCTTGAATTTCTTCTCAAGATAATCTTCGAGTTTGTTTGTTACTAGTAATAAATGTAACAAGTTATTGTTTTAAAGTTTCAGTAAAAATTAAGGGACGTTCTAATCAAGGCCGATTTGAGGGAGTACCTATCTCTAGATACCTTGTCCAGATTTGTCAACATGTTGACTTATTGAGCTTAATAATAGCTGCAATTTGAGTCCAAGATTTTCCAGTATGCTTTTGTAAGGTAATAATTTCTAGGCGTTCATCGTGAGTAGTTTTGCGATTTTTGGGTTCTGGGAAATAGTTATCACGACGGCCTTTTGATTTCATTGTAGGTTGGTGTTCTAAAAAGAAAAATCTCAGTAAAAATTTTAGTCGAAAATAATTCTGACGGCAGTTCCCACCGGAGATTGGTGGCGCAGCTGAGCAAAGACTTACCCTTACCCCCTAAGTACACTTGTGCCGACCGTCCGGTCCTCCAACGCCCTGTGCCCCTGTTTGTCGTACTCCTGTCACGATAGACGACTGGCTCCACGGAAAGCTCGCACGGACCAAAGAACACACCAGGCTTTGAGAAGTCTTTACGTGTTATGTCGATACGTAGTGCTTACATATGTAACTCGCACTAGCACCCAACCCGATCAACATACGTATAAACATTCTGCACGTCCCGCGGTACATGCGATGGGACACAGTCCGTTTCCCGCAAGAAGTCTCACAAGCGGGATATAAACATATTGAATAGTCTAAGCTAGCTGACTGGGCCGCGCCTGAGCCCCCCAGCTAGTCTATACACAAGTGGCCGGACGATGACAATACGAGATCCTAGATGTTCGAGAACACGAGCTCTACAAGGTCTTGACAGACTGGAAGAATGGGTTGCTCCGCAGCGCCGAGTTCTGCTGCACCAAATCCCGGAGAACTGCAGCCGCTTCCGCACTGCTCAGGTTCTGGGCTTCTACCTTCCCTTTCCATTCCAGCAGGACATCCTTCAGGAGCGCGGAACCCTCCTCCACGTCTTCCTTAGAATGGCGCACGGCTGCCTCATCGTGTTTACCCGTGAAATCCTCCAATTCGTCTGCTTTGCGCTTGGCCATGTTGACCACTTTCGGTGGAAATCGGACGAGTTCGGCCACATGAATACCAAAACTCTGATCACAAACCCCTTCCTCCACTTTGTAGAGAAGCGTGACCTCTCGTCTTTCCTTGTCGTTGTCTCCAATGTGGGCAACAACGTGGAGATTCTTCACCGCTGGGTATTGTTCGACCAGCGCAGTGAGCTCGTGAAAATGCGTCGCGAACATGGCAAAGCATTTGATCTCCCTGACAATATGTTCTGAGATCGCCCATGCCAGTCCAAAGCCGTCGTATGTGCTAGTCCCTCTACCAAGTTCGTCAATGATGATCAAGGATTCGGATGTTGCTGACTTGAGGATGTTTGCCGTCTCCAGCATCTCCGCCATGAAGGTCGATACTCCTTTAAGTTGAGAATCACTAGCACCAACACGAGCAAGAATGCAGTCGAAGATGGTGAGTTCAGCCTCAGTGCATGGAACGAAACACCCGACTTGAGCCATTAAGGCAATGACTCCTATTTGTCGAATATACGTAGACTTCCCGCCCATGTTTGGCCCAGTAATTATCAAAAACTCGGAGCTCCCTCTTTCAAGCGTAACATCGTTGGTGATGAATTGGATATCATCTTGCATCTCCATGCAAGGATGACGTGCTTCCTTCAAAATAGTATTGCCCTCACCCCGAGGGTGCATCTTAGGCCTGACATATGCGGAGGGGGCGTGTATAGAGACATGGGCAAAGCTCACAATGACGTCCAGATGCGCGAGAACACCGGCTAACCGCTCGATTACAGGGCAATATGACGCTAAATTGGACACAGTGTGAGCTCAATATCAGACAAGGGTCATTTAGGGGTATCTTGCTTACCAGCCACGTTAACAACCTCGCTTACCAGGCCACTCTGTGTTCGATTGTAATTCTCTGATAGTTGGTCGAATTCTCGTCTCATGGTCTGCATAGCGTTCGTTGTAAAATACACACCGTTTTTCTGAGTTGAGCATTCTTGGTACTGCCCCTTGTTGCGGATGCAACCGGCTTCCTAAAAGGCCGTCAGTTGCTGCTGCCTCAACACTACCACTAGGAACTCACTGTCCGTGTCAGCCTGAAGCACCAGCCATGGACTTTGTGGTTCTCCAGGAAGAGTTTCTTATCGATTTCTTGACCGAGGTCCTTGCCCACTTTTCGATGTTCCAAGTCCATTTCATGCCTTATCCTGTCAAGCTTCTTCCGAATCGTTCTAAGGCTTTCGTCGAACTCGGGCTTTATTATAAATTCATGGTTATCAAGTGCATCAAGGTCGACAGTCGTTTCCACCATCTCTTGAAGCTTAGCCAGACTGTCAGAGTATTCCTAAATTAATGTAAGCAAATGCTTCAAAGCTAGATCGTTCCCGGAATATTACCCTCAACTTTGAGGTATATTGGGCATCCAGAGGATCACGGTATACTTCATCCATGACTCCTTCAAATGTACCAATGAACCCAGGAATACGAATCACTACCTGATATGCTCGAACAACATCCTCAAGATTAGCGAGCTTTCTTTGGAAACGCTTAGCCAACCTATAAAGGTCCGGAATTGACCTAAGGTGCTCTTCTTGCATTGTTTGCCGCAGTTCCGTATCCGTGACAAATGCCTCAACCAACTGTTGGCGCGTTTCAATGTCTTCTAGGCTCATAAGAGGCTGCTTCAGCCATTGAGCTAGCAAGCGACTTCCAACAGGCGTTTTGCAGTGGTTTAGAAGTCCGTACAAGCTCATGTTCTTGGATCCGTCTCGAGGTCCCGGCATAAGATTAAGTGCTTTCAGAGCGGATGCATCAAGCTTCATGTATTGTGACAGATCATGCTGGTAGAGTTGATATTGCCCGAAGCTTGAAGGGTCAGACATGACCTGTTGAATCGTCAGCCAGTGCAAGAATATTTATGTGTAAAATATATCTTACCCCGAGATACTTTATTAGCGCCGCAGCAGAGCCCATCGCAAGTTTCAAATCCGTTAAGGACAGGGCCTTCGTGGCTAGCTCATCGCGAAGTAGTCTGGTGAGGTCTTGCTCGATGTCCCTAGTCCCAAAGTCTCCCGGTGACCGTTCAGCAAGCGCCACGCCGCAACTGTCAATGATGGTCCGTAACTTTCCCAGCTCAACATCGTTCTTCTGGCCATCGCTTTGAAGGATACACTCCTTAACCCCTAGTTGAATGAGTAGTGACTCGAAGTTTGAGTAAAGGTCGTTGTCTAGAAACTCGCTGACTCCAAGCTCTCTCACGCTCGCATCTGCGAAACAGACCCCAACATTTCTTGCCTCCGAAGCTTTGGCAGAGACTTTGACAGCGAGAATCATGGGAGCCGAGTCTACTTGGCCCCCTAGTTCCTCCTCTATATCTTGTAGATTCCCAGGCGATGCCTGCTTGGTGATTTTCCAGTTCATCCGTCCAGTTGATTCCCAAACCTCCACTCGTTTCCCGAGTCTGAAAAGGACTTCGCGGAGAAAGTTACGGTAGACGGTCATTGTCATCGTTACGGAGGGAAGGCCGGTGTGATCGCTCTTCCCGAGTTGACGAATGACAGACGTGGTTTTATAAACCTGACAATAAACATAGTCAGCTTTTCCATACATTTCGTAGACAAGCTTCAAACCCAAACTTACCGTTCGCGCAGCAAATGCAGCGTCGTCTCCATGGGCAGAAACCCAATCTCCACGGTCAAATATTCGTATCGTCTCACCATTGCTTGACGGCAAGCTTCGGAAAAATCGAATGAAGCCTCCCTCATCGTCCACCTATCACACCAGCGTCAGAAAGAAGCTCAATAAGAACAGTATTGCATGAGTCACCTTCAGATCTGGCCTAGACGCCATGATGGGCTACGATGGATATTTATCAATTGTTACAAGTGCGGTTCTTTAGAGTTGCAAGAATGTCGGTTTGACCGTTGTTTAAGGGTTGCATGGGGAGACGCGACACAGAAGCGCGTAAATTGGTGCCAAGATATCGCGTCGAGATCGAAATCAGACTAACCAGATACACTTCCCGAGCTAAATGTTGCAATTTCTCGCTCAGTCGCCAAATCACATCAAGCACTTGCTCTATCCCGTGGACCATCTTAGAACAGATATTTGGTGGGTAATTTATTTTAATTCCTCTGCTAGCCATTTACACCGATATTCGCCTTGGGAATCGCTTTTGCTTAATGCCGCACCACCGCCTAAAATACCGATTTGCGCCGAACAACAGTATAAAATATGAGGTCGATAAAACTCCTGTCAATGCCAATGGCCCCGGCGAGTACGATGTGGCTAGCCTCCTTCACCTTCACTGTGCAACATGTCGGCTTCCAGTTCGGCTTCGAGCTCCTTTTGAAGTGCGTCATCGTCAAACGTGCCGTCGGCTTTGCTGATATCGAGACCCTCATCGTCTTCACCAGTAGCTTCAGGGCTTGGCAGGCTGGAGCTCTTCGAATCTTTATCTGTAACTGTGGAGACCTCTTTTAAACTGGTACTTCGATTTCTTGCGATCTGTTGTCTCTTTGCTAGTCGGGACCTTTTCAAGTCTTCCGTTCCGCCAGCCACTTCGTCACCATTTTCACTCTCCTTACCACCGTCCGTAGATGGGGAGGCTGAGCGCTTCCTCTTTTGGCCGTTCTGGCCACTTTCACTTACCACAGAAGCATTGCTCTCAAGGTCACTGCCATCACTGTCGTCCGCGTCGGAGCCTAGCCAGTCATCTAGCTCCTTATTAGTCTCGGCCCAGTCAACGTCCCAAGACTCAATGCCCTCACTTGGGCCGATAGGGCTAACACCCTCAGGGTCATCGAGATCATCATCCAGTAAACCGTTCTTTTCATCATCTGAAATATTGTCCGCATCCGAAGATAACATCGCACTATCGTCAGCGAGGGGATCATATACCGACCCACCCAGCTCTCCTCTATCATCAGGATGAATTGGGACAAGATACGGTTCTTCGTTTAGTCTTTGCCATTGCGAAATGCAGTCGAAAAGCCATTGCGTGGTAATGATCTTGATATGAAGATGTTTTGCTGCAGCTCGGACTTTTGCAGTTCGATTCCTTCCAGCAACGAGATGGGTAGTGTTCCTGCTTACGTTCTCGAATATGTGCGCGCCGAAGCTTCGAGCCCAGTTCGCAATATCTGCGCTATAGAAATGGTTAGCGGACGTCATTGAATGACAGAAACAGTTGCTATAGGCAACATGCAGACAGAGCCAGAGTCTTACCTCTGAATGTCTAGCCCTAGGGGTATTACCCCCGAAAACACCAATACAACTCCTCCAAGCACTTTCAGCTTCATCTGCGGCATAATGCTCTTGATATCAGGAACAAGCCGCAGGTCCATGCTCACGTCAGATTGACCCTTTAGTGGTGGCTTCTTGGCGTTCTTCGTACCTCGCAACTCTGCTACTCGTCCGCCTTGAGAGCCGGCTAGGGCTCCATCATATTCTTGAAAAAACGCATGATGCACTTCAGTTAGGTTTCGCTCTAGATGTTGCAACTCCGCATCGTTATCTTGGAGTAAGCTATGGCGATGTTTGCTTGAATCGCTTGACTTTCCGCCGCCGTTCTGGTTTTCATCATTCTGGTCGGCAGCCATATCCTCGGCATCGAGCTGCTTTTGCTTTTGTAGGAGAGGTTGATCATGCAGTTGTGCTGCTAGTGCTTCTCGCTGCATAGACGTCTGCGCTTGAAGGACATCAGGGTCATCTCCTCCACTCATGGAGACAAGTTGATCAAGTGCAGATATATCTGTTGTGGGCAACACGTTTCCAGGGACTATTCCGTCTGGCACGATTGCGTCAACGCCAGGATCACCGCCTTCCGTAGGATTCCCAACATCGGGGTTTTGAACATCAACCGCGGTCCCGTTAATCCCAGCAGGTATAACCTTTTTTGTCGTCAGGCTATGCTTAAAGTCTTCTTGTTTCGGTAGAAAACTCGAATTGATATCTCCAATTCCCACGAAGAAGTCGTAAGGCGTGACCTTAATGAGATTATCACTCCACTGCCAGACATCCCCTCTGTCATCGATTATGACCACCATCTTCGTGTCGACCGGGAACAGCCTTCTCAAGTCTTTCGCGGTCACGCTTCCACTCTCATCCCGACTTAAAATTCTCCCTCCGAAAATCTTTTGTTGAGGATCGACAATCTGTGCAACAGCTTTTGCGTATGCCCTTGTACCCATGGTATAGACGTGCAACTCATAGAGTTTAGAGATATTCTCAAGGAACTCCTTGAGACCTGGCCGAAGCTTGATATAGTACCAATTTACTTTCTTCTCCTCATCCTTGCTTTGCCCTGGGGGCACTTCGTCTGACAGTTGGAAAGCCTGGACATCTTTGACCGCTTCGTAGTTCGGATTATCCACGTCCTCCTGCCACTTTCCCACCGTCGCGTCGACCGTCGCATGGATGATTGTCTGGTCTAAATCAACAACTAGCGAGAGCTTCCTCGACTGCAGAAGTCGCCGCTTCAATTCCTCATCTAACCGGCTTGCTTCCTACAAACGGATGTTAGTTTCGTTATAGCTTGTCTCGATAGAATTGGAACCCCGCCACGATACGCACATGCTCGGTCACTCTCAAATCCTGATTATCATGAACCATTTTAACTGTAGCCGGTCCTAGCTCAGCTTGTGTGTTGTATGTAATTCTGAGGTTTTATTCAGCCAAGAGTTTCTAGAGTAGAGGATGTAGGGGAAACCTGGGCATACTCTGTCATATCCTTCCCGCAATCGACACAGATACCGCCATACTGTGTCGGATGAGCGCATGGTTCTTCAATCTCAGCAACGTCAATGCTAGAGATAATTAGTACCAACTTAAAGGTCGCCAGTAGCAACTTGATAGGAGGGACTGCCGGCTTACCTTGAGTGGATAACTGAGCCTTTCGTGATGTTCCAAGCTGTCAAAACGCCTTCCACTGGAGATTCAAACCTAGTCGGGAAAGACTTCTCGACCAAAGCCTGGTCTCTACCCTCAGTCACTGTCGTCTTGTAAAAGTACGAGAACAGCGGTGCGAACCTCTCGACATTGTCGTTTGGTTGCTTCAACAGCTCAGTGACCGTAATGGGGTAGTGAAGTGATCTAGGTAAGAGTAACCGCATCCTTCGTGTGCCTCCTTCCCTGCACACCTTCAGAGAAGGCTGTTGATGTACGCGAAGTCCGTCGGGTAGCGATGTTGTTGCGACGATGGGTTTTGTTATAGTTGGCTGCGATGCGCGTGCCGAATTCTGTTTGTTCTAACGGGTATCTTCTTAGCACTTGCGCTGCTTTTAAGTCTTGGCCGTCGGATGGCCCCGCGAAAAACTAGAGCCATCACTCCTCTGCTAAAATATGTGGGATTTTCACTAAAAATTGCGAGACTGGACCTAGAATACTTAATATAGCACACGGGGTCTTTTCAGAATATCGTGCTCTTGTGGCTGCGTCTTGCCTTTCAGACTTCTTACCTAGACCTGAATGCAGGCTTCTCTTTAACTGGCGAAACCAGTGGCCGCTTTCGGTGTGCGCTATGCCGGTGAGAATACAGAATTCAACTGCCACCGCCCGTGTGCGCAAAGGAACAAGGCTTCCACGCTTAACGCCAACTCTATAGAGTATTCCTTTCACCGCTCTCGGCTCTTGGAATGTCAACCACCCCACCAAACACGAACACCCACTCTATCGAGAACGCAGTGCGCAGTGCGCAGTGCAGGAAGTGCCTCGTGCAACATGATGAATCATCTTCAAATGTCACGTGAGCTTCAAGAGCTACCCATTTCCGGCATCGAGTCAAGTACGTTGTGTCACGTCTACGGAGTATTGCAGGAAGGTTGAACCTCTATCTCTGTCATAATAACTACCTTGTTCTATTTCATATCGTCGTTGCTCACTCCTGACGCACACATAGTCCCAGTAAACAAAAGTCTATCTACAATGGCGCCGTATTGCGATGATCCACTTCCCGTCTACCCCTCAACACCGACTTTCCATGCTCATTTTGGCTCATGCTGCTCATTGGCTCCCATTCTGCAATTCTTCGTTGCAATTCCGGATCGCTCTCGTCCCCAATGAATGTCCAGCTCTCTTCTGACTCGTCCTGTGCGTCCTCTGCATCAGCGCCTCGTTTCTTGACTAAAGTCTTTGCGTATTCCAAATCTCGATAGATTGATTGGATCGCTGTATCCACGCCGTCCTCCTATAAGAGAAGCCTAGTCAGAGAGCTCTAACTAACAAAACAGTGGAAATGAGCCATACCTTTCGGATTTGTTCCCCCAATGCCTTCGCCTTGGCCATCATCCTCTCGTCATGGGTTGCTTCCCACAATGCCCTAGAAAAGAGGCTCACGTTGAGCTTCTTGATACATATTCCAACGCCCAAGTCCTCTACCCTTGATCCGAAGAAAAACTGATCGCCAAAGAATGGTTTAATGATGGTTGGTACCCCTACTCTGAGACTGGCACCTGTCGTGCCAGCGCCTCCGTGATGGGCGGCGGCATCGATTTGCTTAAACAGCCAGTCATGGGGGGCCGACTTGATCTGAAATATCTCTTTCGGTAAAGGTACCTCAGGCACAGTAGCGTCCTTGTTACTCAATCTATCAGACCAACCTTTCGAGAGGATACACCGCACGTCAGCTTTCAAGACGGAGTCAATTATTGTCTTCGTCATGGCTACAGGGTCTGATACGACAATAGACCCAAACCCAACATAGACGATTTTCTTTTTGTCATCTCTTGCCTGCTTGATGAAATCTGTCAGGTCTTTAGGTGGCTCCCAGCTGCTTGCCTCGTCCAGGAACCAGTATCCAGTAACCCGTATCCAGTCACTATAGTCCAAAGGAGGAACAACGACCGAGGGGCTAAAGTTGTATAAGAACGGAACTTTATTCGGTTGTAATTTGTCCAAATTTGTCCGAGGCAGGCCAAGTTCCTTCTTTCTCCACCGATTGACTTGTCCTGCAATACCCTTCCAGAACACATTGTCGAACATAACGTAAGTGAAGTAGTTGTATGCCCCTCCCATCTTATGTTCTGGTACCGCAAACGCGTGCGGATAAGCCCGAGTCCGAGTCCAGGGCATTGAAAACGCTCTAAAGTAGGGGATCCCAAGTGCTTCGGCGATGTGTATTCCTGCCATTGCGCTTGGGCTTTCGATAAGAATATCCGTATTTTGGCAGGCAACCCAGGCCGAGCTCAGTAAGTCATCAAGCCATCCGCGGAACTAATCTCAAGTCAGCCTTGTATGCGCGTCTTTACGATACGGCTTCATACCTTAACGGAGGCCTCCTTCATAAAGGAGAATGTGAACATTCCATTCTCTATACAGATTCTCATCAACTCGGCAGGATCGCCCTCAACCTGAGCGAATTGGATACCGTGTCCCTCAATCCACGGCCGGAACTCGGCATGAGTAGCAATCTTTGCTTTATGGCCTTCCGCGATTAAGCCTTTACACAATGCAATATAAGGCTGAACGTCTCCGCGAGAACCAATAGTCAAGCATGTAATGCGAAGAGATTCTGTGGGCTTAAAGTTGAGGATAGACGCACGAGGGTCGTCGAAGAGTATTGGGGGGACTTCCAAGGGGTTATCTAAAGATTTGATCAGTTGAATATCGTAAATGAGAAAATAAACACAGCGTACCAATTTCGTTGGTAGATTTTGGTAACTTCAAATTATGCTCATTGCGGCCGTCTTTTCGAGCCTCTTGTAGCATCTTGTGTTCTGCTTTTGCTGTTTCGGCCTCATCCTTTTCCTCTTGCGTCAACAAGCCCGATTCTTTCAGGAATCTAATCGTCTCAAGGCTCTGTAATAAAGTGACCGCACAGTCATCACGGACATCTGGTTGGGCGAACTCAAAAAATAGCTCCTCATGTCCCCGAATGACTATGACCAGACCTGAGTAGCCAAATCGGAAGCCCTTCTCTTTATCAACATTTTCCACATCCTTCAGCGGCAGGATCAGCTAAATAAAAGTCAGCAGGTGTTCTAATAACTAAAGAAACAGAAAGTACCTTCGTCCGAGTGCCAGGTAAAAGGCTTCGAAAACAAAAATTCCGGTTGCTTATATAGATCTTTCCATAGAGAGGTAAGACGCGTTGTAGGAATCCGAAATATGTGGCTTGTAACTTCTCCGTTGCGGGAAGTGCAAAATGCGCTCTAAACCGGTCGCCATGCTCTATCGCATCCTCCCCATCTTCAGGGTCCTCTGACGGGTCATCGGTCAAGAGGGCCGTAGGATCGTCATAGTGCCTTCTTCCACCAGCCCACATACCCGACACTTTCTCAAGATATCCCATAGATTCCGTGGCTAGCAGGCTGCTCATTCGTTTGGAATGATTCTTCAAGTATCCTGCGAATCCTGCTGCTCGTTGAAGCGGATAAGAGCCGGCCTTTACAAGCTCCTGCAGTGTTGGAGTGGACGCTGTCCGTAACGCACCGCGGTTCGTGTCTGTCAGGTTGTCCGATTCACTCGTACCGTCGCCAGGTTGGACTCCAGGGGGTGCAATAGAGCTACGTTGAGTCTGTGACCTAGTTGGGGGATGTACCCTTATCTTCGTCTCTGGAGAAGACCGTGTATTTTCTTCAGATTGGCTTCTTCTTCGTAGAGTATCACGGTCACACTTGCTGCTTGAATCTGACCTTTGAAGTCTTTGGATTGTAGGAGACTGAAAAACGTCACTTCGGTTTAGTATTTGACTTGCGGACACTTGAATTTCTTCTCCAGAGTGAATTGCTCCAGAGGACCCCGCCTCGCGGTCGAGTGAATGAACGTAGGAGTCAGATGAGCCTTGCGGTTTCGATGTCAATGGGGAGCTGTTTCCAAGCCGCTCTCTGCTCTTGCTTACGCTCTTTCTACTATTACTTCCGCTTCTCCTACCACGATCAAAACTTGAACGATTAAAATCCCTATTTAGGTCTGAGCTGCGTCGATGGTTAAAGTCAAAGCTAGATCGTGAGAATTCGCCACTAGGCCGAGGGCTTCCTTTGGCACTTCCAGCTGGAGACATTGGCGAAAGTGTTGCACGGACGCTCTCACGAAAGATCGGTGTCACCGCCCCTTTGGGGCTATCGGCATTTAGACTATTTGAGCCTTCACCTGATTCGTGCAAGTTCTGGGGAATCCGTTGAGCTGGCGTGTCATCAACGAGTATCCGAAGCACGTTGAGAGCATCCTTGCCAAAGTTAAAGAATGAGAAGAAGTACTATTTCCGCAAATCAGCCAGTGTTCCTCGCACAATCTTTCAGTCTCCTACCTCATCCATTGCAAATGTCTCGTCATTGTCATAAACTCGGATCTTGAATGTTTCAGCAAATTCAATAACAGGGCTCTCTTCTATATCAATTATGTTTTCCACAGGCAAGGATATCTTAACGCTATCTCCATCGTTATGCGATCTAAATATAACTTTCTGCAAAGCCTTAACCCATTCTTTCGCACTGGCAGCACTGTCAGCTTTGAAGTGATAAGTTCGTTGGTTTGTTGTGACCGTGAAGACCGTAGCTTCTTTCCCTTTCTCTTTGTTCTCCGAGAGTGACGCAGCTATACCATATCTCAAGTCAATATTGCCGCTTGGGAAGTAGACATCCGAAGGATTCATGTAGTAAGAGAGAGTATCTCCCTTCAGTATGAACCAGTACCGGTTGAACTTGGGATTCTGACGGCCCCGTTTTGACAGGTGCCCAGACTTAGCAATGACGTGCTGTGTTGAATTAGTAGTAGTACAGGCAGACAAGCGATCGGGTTGTCATACCGATTTTTTTGGAAGATATGCATAAAAGCACACATGCTTTGTCGTTATGTACATATAGCCTTGGAGAAGTACGCTCTTCAAAAGCCAGCAAGGATACTCTAAGTTCATCAGCCAACCAATCTTCATTGTCTCACGGACAAGCATACCTGATATGACTTCCTCGGGTTTTGGGAATTCGAATATCTCCATAAGGCGAGTGGACAAGTTCGTAGCAGGTCTTGGTGGTTCGTCGCCTTCATGTGCGTCCTGTCCGTGACTCCGCCCATGAGCGCCTACGCTTGACAAGTTGAGCTGGACCTCCACCTCCGCTTCCAGCACCCTACTCATGACCGGCACTTCTCTTGGAGTAGAAGCAACCACCGCAGGCCTTGCTGGTGCAACATCTTCGCGGACCCCAGGCGTGCTTTCCGGCATGTGGCTCTTCTCTTTCGCCGTCCTCAAGCTAAGCTTCGGAAGTGACTTAAGCAGCCGGTGCTCTGAGAATTTCCGCCGATGCTTGCTTGAATTTGTCCTTGACGGCTTCTCATAGTCTAAACCTGCGGTCGGGTCATCCTGCGTCGGCTTTTGTGGCCCATCGGGGTCGTCGAGATCCTCGCCATCGCTCGAGTCGGTGTCATATCGAGAATTGAAGTCTACCTTAGAACCAGCTGCCGCTATCATCGAGAAGACAGATTGGTTCATATACTGGACATTTTGTCCCTTTGGAGCAGTGACATCTTCCGATGCATCATCTCCATCCTTGAACTTATCGGGGACATGCAATAAAGACCGTGGCGGTTCCTTTCTGAGCTTCGTAAGCTTCCGCCCCACCTTCTTCTTCAGCTCATCCTCAGGAGCCATCTCCCGGCCTGTTTAACCCCCTTATCGGTCTGTATGCCTGTCGGTTCGACAAATCTGGCGAGCTCAACACGTCAAAGATGGAATCCTCGATCCTCTGAATTGTCGAAAATGAATTATGAGTGCACAAACACCAAGCAAGATCTATACTGTACAGTCCGTCCCGTCCACTTCCATACCGCGTGCTGTTCAAAAGACAGGAGAGAGGAGAGTACGCGAGTGTGTACAGAGCACGTAGCACAACCTCAGAGGAAAATCAAGCTGGGACTGGCCCACAGTGCAGCAGAGCACAGTCACTGGTTGAGATGCACATGAAAGTTCCCAAAAAGCGCTAGCGAGTGCTTGGCGAACGGCGGGAACAAGTAATCTTACTGAGCAAGTGGCGCGACGGTTCCGATAGCCGCGACCTATCTGTATTTCGAGATGGCGGATGCGCATGCCCTCCTCATGCCTCAAGTTCAAATATCTATGAAAGTCCAAAGAGAATCCTACACCTCAGTCCTCACAAAGCGGGTAGGTAGACATGCCAGTAGGCCGGAACACCGACGGCGCACGTGGTCGGTGACTAATGTCTCATCCGCTAGACTTCTTGGCTCGAGCCCCGGACGATCCGTGATCTTTTCATCAGGTGCTCCGGCACAATCAGGCACGCCCTACTCAACTTCGCTCCACTTGCCTGTGCCATGGCCCTGCAGAGCCTGAAGGTGCTCTGTTATCCGAGACACGTCTTTTCGTACTGAATAGAGCGTCTTTCTCGACCCGCAGAGTGCTTATCAATCCAATACATGTTGGATACGTTGATGGAAGTTAAACGTCCTGTTCAGTATTGCGTCCTGTATCATTTACTAAACAAAAGGAGCCCAGGCTCTTTTTCAAGCATGCTTTGAATTTCCAATATATTGCTTTTTTAACCGGTTTTCCGATAGACGCTTAGTTATTTCTCTGAGCGGTCATTAGTTTCATTACCCATCCATGAATGAGGACATGCATACTTTTTCAACGTATAGGTGACCAGGACCTAATTAGGAAGTCCGGCCTGCGCGAAACAGCCGTCGTATACCCCGTCTTGCCAATTCCTAGTTATACCCTTTCCAAGAAGACCACCATATTCCTAGTTACAGCCTTTAAGAAGTTTCTACGAATTCCATCCGAGTTAGTGCACGGTGTTTGTACTTGGCTCTTACATATCACAGTGGGCCATTGCTCGGAATAGATCGTTACAAAACGCTCGTTCAGATGCTATTCCAGACCTTTACGGCGAAAACGTCAAACTAGCCGGAATGGATGGCTGCCGAAGGCTTTTTCAATCTTCTATCGCAAGTAGTTACACTGAAGTTTCCAAATCTTCGGAAAGAAAAGTGATTTACTTTGGTACCAATTCAAACAAGACCTTCCAAGTTACAGGCGTAGGGGACAGATTTTCCAACTTTATTAGGCGGTAAAAGGCTTTAGATAGGCCAAACGGGGGCCGGTCCCATAGAAGAGACAAATGTTGGTGCACTCCGTGGGGTGAGTGGGTTAACGCGAATGAAGAGGTTATGAAAGGGAGCCTTCATGTTTTGATTTTGCGGTGGTACTCGTTACGTTTTCGCACCAACGCCTAATTTCTTACTCGGAGGCACCCTTCATTAACACCCACAGTTTCTCGGGTATCGGCCAGGCTCTCTTCCGACCAGAATACACATCCTCCTGAGCACTACTTGTGTACATATAGAGGCTTCGCGGTCGTGACAGCAAATCGTTGTCATGGGTCTAAAGCGCTCTAGATACCAGAGGAATAGCTTATGACCGCGGTATTACGTATATAACGCATAGTGGAGGTCTCGTTGGTAGCTCCTAGTCCAGGTTCCACCATGTGCTCGAGGTGCTATGGGTACTACAGCAGCATCTAAGATCTCCGTAAAATACTGATGTTGTATGTTGTGGCGGAGGTGTCAACACAATTGATCTCAAACCACACTCGCACCATATTCGATGTCTTTAGTTCTAGCTCGACAGACGGATACTCGAATCAGTAGGCTGTGGTGTAAAGGAGCTAGAGAAAGCAAAGGCAATAAAGCTCTCTTTCATTCAACCTTGCTAGCAGGCCGAGTCATGCTATGTAGATGTTGGAATGTTGGAATGGCCCACAGTAGAGTGTTGCGTGGGCGTCAAGAACTAGGCTAAGCGCTGGTGGGCTGAAATAGATGATCGGCAAGGGTCAAAAACTGGATACTGCCTAAACGACGGCTAGGCGAAATTGTGGAATCCAGGAATAGGCTGTCGCTAAATAGACGGTGATAAGTGGACCAACACCCGCGGCACGCCAGATCCGAGATACATAGATAGCAATGAAATCAAGCAGTGAAATACTGAGTACTCCATAAATAAATGCTCACCACACATCAGCTTCTGGACCGGATATATATCTCCAACACAACCCACACTACCGCAGTCTATACAACCACGCCGCACATGCGCAGACGCAATTGTACCAGAAAATGGAAAAAACGCAGCCGTTCTTGCAAAAATACCCTGCAGGCCGAACCAACTCTCTAGAAACGCAATGCAACACATCGCGGGCGTTGGGCCGTGTCGCGCCCTTTGGCTATTTTATTCCCCTCTCTTCCGCCTTTTCTTCTCCACATTTCCTGTTCTCCGTCTTTCGTCCTTAGATCTCTCTCATGAATACATATCCTTTATACTCTAGTTCTTCGGTGTAGGCAGAAACATACACTAAGTTACTCGTTTGTGTATTTCCACTATCGCAACGTCCACATAATATTTAATACGCGCCATGGCGGCCGTGCTGGGATCGCCACTTCTCCCTTTTCTCCTATCTTCCGCTTTAGTCTGGCAGCTCTCTGCTGCCTTAGAAGTTGCGCCAGACTCGCAATGTTTCTCCCTCTGCGTAGACTCGCCTGGCGGGAACGTCTCGGATAGATTCTCATCGAGCACACAAACATCCTACATATCTTGTTACGACTCTTTATATGACTCTACACCTGTAGGCCGCAAGTTCAAAAGATGCGTCGGATGCGAATCAACCTCGGTGAGAGTAGACACGCCAAGCACGGAAAACGATGTATATTGGTTCTTGTGTAAGTTTGTTTTTATCCAGGGTTACATCAATAAGCACTTTTCATGAGCTGGAGCTGACCACTTGAGACATTTACAGTCAACTTGAAGTTCACAGTCGACTGGTGTGTGTTTGGGTTTTTTGAAAACCCAGAGAACGTTGCCACGAAGTGCTCCGGCATCTGCAATCCCCTGCAAGTTGCGTTAACTGACCGATTACTTGAAATGAACGTCAATCTGCAATATCAATATTGCGCAGATGGCTACTCTACTACTTTTATGAGTGGAGTCGACGCTTGTTCCAACTGTCTCTCGACTATAGCAAACCAAACATACTTGAGCGGTTGTATGCGATGTCGTTCCCATTCCACTCCTAGAAGATAAGAAGGGCTTACGCCATATGCAGTTCTGAAAGCGCTAAAAAGTGCCTGTCAGCAAAAGCCGCCGCCAGGACAGACAGTATCCCTCAGTATGGACCTCTTCCCAAGCATTACTACGAGCGTGTCCTCCAATACCTCGACTAGCATGCCAGCGACAGCCGCATGCTCACTTACACAACTAGCAAGCAATTACACTTCGCCGCCCACTACTCCATTCAGAAATGCAAGCAGCGCCAGTATTTCGGGTGCTGCAGAATCGCGTGGCCCCAACATGGGAGCAATGACTGGCATAGGCGTCGGCATAGGTGTTACTGCTCTCGCCGCGGTCCTATTCTTCATCATCCACTACCGAAGCCGAAGGCGAAGGGGACTGCCCTATGTTTTTGAGCTGCCAGCGGCTTTGAAACACGAGAGATCTAAGGAGTCACAGACGTCAAGTAGTACGGCAGAGGCCCCTTTGAAACAGAAGAGATCCAAGGAGTCTCAGGCTTCAAGTAGTACAGCCGAGTCGCCGATGGGATCAATCAACGGGATACCCGCGGCGGCAGGTGCCTTACAACTTGTGGGACCTCCAACAAGGCAATACCGTCAGACACTACCTGCAGAGTTTCCTGGAAGGCAGGCCCAACCACTGCAACCTGTAAGACTTCCAGCGAACCCGAGACTCAATAATAGGAAGACAATGCCATCACAGCTTCCGACATGGCAAGTCCCTAGACCACCGCCAATTATGGGGCTTCCACCAAACCCAAGACCGGATAGGAAGACAATGCCACCGCAACTCCCAGCATAGCAAGCCCCTAGACCACCACCAATTATAGGGCTTCCACCAAACCCAAGACCGAATAGGAAGACAATGCCTCCGCAACTTCCGACATGGCAAGCCCCTAGGCCGCCACAAATTATAGGTCTTCCACCAAACCCAAGACCGGATAGGAAGACAGTGCCTCCAGGACAACTTAGTGCGTGGGATAAGCCAAGGAACAGACCCAACAGGCTCGAAGTGGATGTTCCATTCGAGGTCGAGCGCCCTGGTCGCAATATTTCGAGGTTTTCTTTTGAAGTATAACGGATTATTGTTCCTCCAGCTAGCGTGTTTTTGTTGTACCATTTCGTAGGTCAAACCACGGAGTATCCAACCCTTCATATCTGCTACTTATCTATTTGGGTCTTTAGTTAATTTGCGAAGGGATTGTGTGTACGGTGTACCCTTTGATATAAGAATATATACGTTCCGCCGGTTCAGGAAGAGCTGCCAAAGAGGCCTCGAGTCAGGTTTCCAAAGTTGTAATTCAAAGCAATTCTGCAGTCACTTCTTTATTCTCTCTCATGTTAGATGCTGCATCGGTCTGAACCGCTGTGAAATTTTGCTATTTTTATAATCGATACAGGAATGTGCGGGCTTTCCTCTGCGTCACATCCTTACTATGTATCTTGTTTCTCTTTTTGCTTTCGCGGTAACAGAAGACAAAATCTCGTTATTAGGCTGATGGTGGCCACGGAGGGTCTTGAGACGGCTATGAGCAGCACTCCAAATATTTTCTCGTATTTCTTTCTAATCCCCATCAATCGCTACGAGGCGCGAGAACTTTGGTCATTCTTTCTATCTCTAGTTCTCAATTAATAATAGTTCAATGGCGTCCGCAGTGCGCATGTGGTCGCCTGCCGGCGTATGAACTTTGATACCAGGTACCTTACATTTCCGAATGGCGCCCGCAGTTTCAACCCGAGGCGGATCCCGGAGGCTGACAAGTCCAATAAATTTTAGGTCCCGTTCCAAAAAGGCCGAAGAAACGTTGGTATATGAGGCAAAGGAAGACTAAACTTTACTGGGAATGCCAATTGCTATCAACAACTCAGAACTCTATCATGCCAAGCTCCCTCATCGTAACAGCTCCACCCCGAACCCATCTAGCCCCTCGCTTACCTGCACCAAATTCCTAATCATGTAAGGCTAAACTGCCTGATGTTCCGTCCTTATTTAGAGATCAAATTCTAGTTTAATTCACTGTTAATACAGGGCAATATATTATGTCTTCTACATACAAGCTGTTCTGTGGATACAAGGCCCATCAACACCTGCGAGAGGCGTGACCTAAAGAAGCCTAAATTCTCGAGTCCACGTCGTCCAAATAGACACTAGGAGCCTTGAGAGATACAAACTCCCGCTCCCTCTTCCTCGCCTGGCTTCTCTCAATAACCGCGAGCCTTACTTGTTCCGCCTTCTGCGCTTCATTCAATGCGTCCAGCTCCAACTTCATCCCTTCCTTGTAATCTTCGCCATATAGACGCTTGTACAACCCAAAGGTTCCATCCACCATCTGCTGCTCGAGCAGACTAATCGCTTTCACAGTAAGCTGCCCAATCTCCGCACTTATTCTCTCATCTTCCTCTTTCTGGGCCTTCTTCCGTGATTCTGCTTCGGCTTCGTAGGCTTCCTTATCGCGCTTCCGCTTGAGCTTCATCTCCTCAACCCGCTTCTGTTTTTGAGCAAGATACCGCACAGAATGTCCGACAGTATCACCTGGTTTGTAGGGCGGTAGAGGATCGAGAGGTGGGGCGGTGAAAAACAGGACGCGTCCGTGCTCATCCCGATGGAATTCCTCGCGAATGTCTTCTGGAATGCCATGATTCGCAGTGTCGCTGAGATGGTAAACCTCCACCGGTCTCGGAGGATTGTACGCATTCACCGCGGAACCTCCCGTACGTGAGACAGCCGACTGCTGATAGCCATAGCTATGATGGGGAGTCGCATATTGGTTCTGATGAGTGGGGGTATGTCCTTGAGCGTACCCAGAATGCTGTGGGGTCTGTGCTGTATATGAAGCTGCTGCTTGAGGCGAGAATGAGGTTCGAAAAGCGGCGGCAGGAGACGCTGAATTTTGGTGGTATTGCTGACCGTACTGGTGATTATAAGCTTGCTGTGAGTGAGGGCCCTGATCAGGCATAGGATTTCTGATCTGATGTTGTGGGGTGCCTAGTGCAATGCTCGTTTCGGGAGTGCCATGGCCTGCGTAACTCCCATTTGCATTATGGTTCGCGATTGCTGGGATTTGTCTGACTGGTTGAGGGGGTGGTTGCGGCGGCGGAGAGGGTGTCGGTTCTGGAGGCGGAGATTCCTGACTCGAATGTTAGTCGTTGAGACGCTGTGTTGCCGAGTGGGAGCATGACAACTCACATTTGCTTCTCTTGGTCTTTTGTGGACTGCACCAACGATAGGCGGTGCATTTGCGACACCCCAAGTAGGTTTGGGCATATCATCCGTTTCTTTTGTGTTTGCAGGCAGCAAGTGTTTGATCGGACTTGGTACCTTCTTCATCTTTTTGGGCTGGTCAAAGAGATCCATCTCGTAATCCTTCTCGCGAACCTCGTCTGGGAGGCAGCTGGCCCATGTCTTGATCTTGTTGAGTTTGTACTTCTCTTCGTTGTACCGAGATTCGCAAACATAGACATCCTTATCGTGTGGGAAGCCACGTGGACGACCTTTATTGTAGCGCGTGAAGAACATGACAAAACACCGGTCAACTACCTCATCTATGTGGTGATCTCGATATTGGCCCGTTTTAACAACTTCGTTCTCGTAGAAATGTCGTTCGAATCGATGCACTGTCTGCTCAGGTCGGTAGTACCAGCAGGCGTTGACCCATTGTTGTCCCTCCGCATCCTGCCATGTGCGGTATATCTGAGCCACAATAGGTTTAGTGACATCGTTTGGATTTTGAATGTGTACCCAGTCGCCTAAGATTGTAAGCTAAGTCCAGTGTACGTCAAAGACAGATCTGCCATGTCATACCAACTTTCCACAACTCGCCATTGTGCAGGATACCATTGGGCAAAGGCAACCTGCCATCTTCCATGGTGTAGTCGCTGTCAGGCTTCTTTTTCTCTTGTTCGGCTAGAAGACGAGCTTCCATCTGCAGAGCGGTCATGATTATCCATAGGCCCCTAAATTTTGAGATGAATTTACCTGAAGATGGGCGGCATCCTTGTAGATCTGGCTATCGTCCCGATTATACGATTTCGCATTGTCGAACATGATCTCCACATCTTTCATGAAATGGTCAACAGATTGATATTTCTTTCTCTTAGCTTTTTTCTATATGGACGCGTATTCAGGTCAGCAAAATGTAATTAATTTCATCCCCAGATATTATCTTAACTCAGGGGTCACGTACCTTGATAACGTCGAATGCCATCGGTACTTTGATCTCCTCGAAATACTCGGGCATTTGCGCCTTATCGGGGAGCTTTTCAAAGTGGTTGACTTCTAGCTCTCCTGTAGGGCCCTTGAACTTCCTCAACCCTTTAAGAACGGCCTTGATCCTCGCCTCCATGGGCGTGTCAACTCGAGGAGGCCTGCCTCGCTTGCGACGTAAGTCTGCTTCACGGGCTGTGTGGCCATCATCTGCTTTAGAAGCTCCTCCTCCTTCACGCTTTGTTATCGCAGCTGTTGAGCGTGGTCCCCGCCTCCTTCGTCGACGAACACCTTCATCATCTGAGTCATTATCCTCCTCATCCTCCTCATCTTCTTCGTCTTCGTCTTCATCTTCCCCTTCCTCCTCCGGAGGTAGAGGAGACGCAGGTGGGATATCACCGAGATGTGGAAGAGTGGCTTCTCCAGCTGTGATCACTTTTTCATTAACCAACTTCTTGAGCTCTGTCTCAAGCAGAGGCTGTTCGATCTTTGTCAGCACTACGCGATGTCTTCTGGGGCGGCTCTACACTTCAGTCATACCTTCAACGCAAGAGCATCTTCATATGCTTGAGACTGTGGTCGATTGTAGACTTGCGCATTGTGCGAAAGCTGTAGTAGAGCTGTCAATGGCCTATCTTCCCACAGAGGCGCAGCGAAGCCACTGCCGATATTGGAGAGTTTCACTTACAAGCGCAAAGTCCCTCACAAACTGAGGAACGTCTTTGTATATTCTCGCTGTAACGTTGGACTGTTTTGTCGAAGCAGATCAGCCTGGCATTCGAGCTTTGGGAATCAGTGTGGCGTGGGTGGACATCTGCCCCAATCTCTCGGACTACGTACTTTGATGACGCTGAGTGCCATTGGCTCCTTAATCACGTCGTAGTAATCGGGATTAGCTCGTTTGTTAACTCTGCGATGAAATATTTTGGAAACGTCATGACCACTTGCGGTCTAGTTAGCCTGGGTTCCCGTCGCGAAAGGTATACACAAAGGCACAGAGGGTGTCCCGCGACTATGAAACTTACTCCTCATCCCGGTAAGCGTAGATGGCCTTCAACACAGCCTCCATACCGCGCCATTGATCCTCTGTAACATTGGATTGTTCACTTGAGTCGGTCGCCTCCTGGGCATTTGTCTCCGTCGTGGGAATCGGCGAGGGACTCGTCCCAGCGTCCGTGGGCATAGCTGAAGACACAAGAGCGCAGGACCAGGCCTTTTCCGGCAGGTTAGAAGTCGCACCGTAGAGATGTGTTGATGTGTTGATGTGAAAGTTCTAGATAGCTTTGTGCTTGCGTTCTCGAATACAGGGCGACGCGACTGCGGCTCCACAACCGAAAGAACAAAGATGAACCCACGAGGAATGTATGGCAGGATGTGTAAGCGAACAGAGCCGCATTCTATCGAGTGCGACAAGCACACATACACGCTCGACAGCAAAGCAAAGCTTTCGTTGCTGCCATGTACATAGTATATAGTATGCATACATAGTGTATAAATTCCTTGACACGGCCGTATCATCCTTTTCCCACCGCCTCTTTCCAACACCATATATGACATATTTTCTCTTTTCATGATTTGTCAAACAGAACACAACTCACACCACTCCCGCAAGACATCACCACCGACTGTATACAGCCTTTAGAAGCGCTTCTTCAATCTGTCACAAACCCTCCTATCTTCTATCTTCGCCCCGCACATTTACCATACAACTACAGAAACATGCGCATCAAGCTACGGAGTCCTTCCGGCTCCTCCGTCCTCACGCTAGCAGACAGCGCAACGGTTGGAGACCTGCTATCTTCGATAACGGAGAAGACATCTCTCAAGGATTTCGACATCAAATACGGGTTTCCTCCGAGGATTCTCGACCTGAAGCCGTATGGAACACCGAAGCCCTTGTCAGAGCTAGATGTCAAGCTCAATGGGGAGCAGTTGGTGATAAGCTCGAACGATGTCGAAGGCACACCAACCGCGCCAGCACAGGAAAGGGCTGCAGACACGAAAGTGCCTACGGCGACGCAACAGAAAGTTCTGCAGCCTCTGAAGCGGAAAGCGGCAGAGCCATCGCCTTCTGCGCCGCTATCTCTCTCGCGCAAGCCAAAGAAATCTATCGAAGCCGATCCACCGGAGATCTCGCTCCCCATCCACAGCGCAACGCTCGTCCTCCGGATAATGCCCGACGACAACTCTTGTCTCTTTCGCGCGATAGGTAGCGCAGTGCTCGGTTCTATCGATTCTATGAACGAGTTGCGCTCTCTTGTCGCGTCCGCGATTCAAGAGAACCCAGACACGTACCCAGAGGCGATTCTCGGCGAGAAACCAGACAAGTACTGCGAGTGGATCCAGATGGAGTCCTCGTGGGGCGGCGGCATCGAGCTGTCGATTCTAAGCCAGCATTTCGACATTGAGATTTGCAGTATCGACGTCCAGTCGCTGCGCGTCGACCGCTACAACGAAGGTCGTCCCACTCGCTGCATCATAGTGTACTCGGGCATCCACTACGATACTATCGCCTACTCGCCCTCAGACCCGCCACACACCCACGCGTACGCCCCCCCCGACTTCGACGTCAAGGTGTTTAACTCGGACGACGAGGCCGTGCTCGAGAAGGCAGTGGAGCTATGCAAGGTGCTAAACGGGAAGCACTACTTCACGGACACTGCGGGGTTCACGGTCAAGTGTAACACTTGCGGTAAATCCTTCAAGGGAGAGAAAGGTGCGACGGAGCACAACAAGCAGACGGGGCACGTCGACTTCAGCGAAGCCGGTTAAGGAGATCGTTTTCTTATCGACTATTCCTGTGCCTCCGTATTACCTGGTTTCTGGAACTTGTGCCAGCCTTTGCATATGCATCTTTCATTTGTCCTATGTAGCACAAATTTTTTGCGTAACTAGCATCGGCATTGTTTGGCGCTCGCTACCAGGGCTTGCATAGAAATAGAAACAAGGCGATAATAGTATCCGGATTATCTTACTTGGCTGGAAAAGCGTGTCTATCAGTCCTCAGGGCTTACATTACAGTTCAGTTCAAGGCAGGATACGTAGTTAGGACAAACACATTCCTTAGAGGCCAGGAACTAAAAATGTATCTAGTGCTGACACGGAAGGGAATCCGTATATGCATCTTCCAGGGAGGCTTGCGAGAATGTAAATATCCGAGGCCTAAAATACCAACTTCGCTTCCCACCAAATTTACAAGCAGTCGAAAGTACAGCGGTGACGCGTACAAACAGCTAGGCCACTGTCTCTTGCGAATCTCTACAATTGACTGCGTTAAGAAATGCAGGGATATCACCTCATTGTTCTATATGAAACCCCAAAGCTCAGTTCACCGTGTTTGCGATTCAGAATAAGGGGTAAAATCGGATCTCCTTGTATATGTATCCTATCAAAGATGGATCCAAACGTCTAAATATCTACAGTAGAATCGAAGTAGTTCTGTTGTGTGTAATGTGGAATTCCCCATCGCAGATGGCCCACGGCAAGTTCTGGATGCTGCCGCACCGATGCCGTCGTGGTGTCGTTAGAATCGCCCTTCCCTTCCCTTTCCCGCCCCGTGCCATATGGCGCCCCACCCAACCGCGCAAGCCGTTAAGAGAGTTGAAGAACAATCACAGGTGTATGGTATGAGCTTTCGACCGTCAGACGGAGATCCCCAGCCGTCCCATCTATACTTTTCCCTTACTGTACGCCTGGCCTTGTAGAGATTGTCTTCCTCTCATCGTAAATGTGTTTCGTGTACATGTGACAAAGGAGAGGGAAAAAAAAGGAAATACTGGAATCGCTGGGGATCTAGTCGGATCCGAGGATGCCCCAGAACTTCTCGGCACCATAAGTATATTGATTGTCAGTCTTCCACATGTCATCGAAAGCAGTGAAGATGATGGCACTAGATGGACTGTCAGAGAATGCGCTCTTAATAGAGGCGAGAGCCTTGTCTTGATCTGCTTTGGAAGGTACAGCCTGGCTGTTAGAAGACCCTTGATGTGGCCACCCAGTCTCGGTAATAACGGTTTTCTTGCCACTGCATGCTTCCATAACTGCGGCCTTTTGTTGTGCGACGTAAGGGCCAGCGTCTGAGGAATCTACACCAGCGAAAAAGGCGTGGCAGTTCGCGGCAGCATAATCAGACGCTTGGCAAAGTTCCGGGTTTTGGATGATCGCAATGAAAGTGTCAACAGTCACGACGGGACCGTTATAGCTAGCTGCTCTTAACTGAGCACGGGCCGAGTTGACAGCACTGACGACAGCCGCCGGGCTAGCGGAGTGAGAGTTCACGACCTCGTTACCAACGGCAATAGTGTCGATCATGCCCCAGTTGTCTTTAGCAGCTGCGATAAGTGTGGATGCTTCGGTTGAAACTTGGCCAATATCGTAAATACCAGCAAATATCTTCATGCCCTTTGGCTTCGCCGCATTGATAACAGTCGTGACCTGGTTACAATCGACACCGTAGATGCGAACGAGGGGATAGCCGTTGATCTTCGCAAAGTCAGCGTTGACCTGAGCCTGGTCCTTGCATTGCCCAGTTGCGGTGTATGGAGAATACACAATGCCGTAGCCTGGGGCGGGGGCAGCGCCCGTCGAGCCTGAGCCTGTGGAACCAGAGCCTGTGGAACCAGAGCCTGTCGAGGCAGAGCCACCAGTGTAAGGGGACGGGGCGGGAGCTGGTGCTGGATGAGTGGTAACTGGTTTTGGGGCTGGTTGGACAGTGGAAGTGTGCAGTTTTGGGGCTGGCTGAATTGTGGACGTGTGCGGTTTTGGGGCTGGGTGAACAGTGGACGTGTACAGTTTTCTCTCAACAGCTGTGCTGATGGGTTTGCCGTGCTGATCTACGTAGTGTATTATGATGTCCTGTTCGTAGACGACGGTACCGCGCTTGTGGTGGCGACGTCCTATGCATACGGGTCAGTAAATGTTCACGTTCCCCGGACATTGACGCATTCGTGCAATGCCAGAAAGTGTACTGGATTGTGAGGCTAAGTCATACCGTGAGGCTGCGCAGTGGTCAATTCAAGGATCGAAGCTGCAGCGATGAGGAGTGCGGTGATCTTCATGATGGCAATTTGTATGATGTTGGATAACTTCTAAGGATGTAAAGTTTTGATCGTTGAAGGAATGTAAGATACTGAGTCCAACCAGCAGTCAGTGAATTGTAAAGAGCGTCGTGAAATACAGAAAATCTGAAGAGATAACACTGAGCAGTGGGAGAGCGGTTGGAAGTTGGAAGAAAAAGGAAAGGTTCTCATATAAGAGGGGGGGGAAGTTGTACGGTTGGACTAAAAAAGAAAGTTGAATGGTCTAATGAACTTACCGAGTCACTTCCAATTGTTTCTGGGAACAATAAGGCACAATACCGGCTTGTTTTGACAATAAAGACGAGCACGCCTCCAGCTAGTGTCCGGAACGCACTATTGTTGTCTTTTCTCTTTGAAAGAATGAATAGCACTGAGGTGAGACGACGCGCCAAAGTATTTGTCTTGCTTCCTCTCTGCGGTCACTGACGCGAGGGGGGTCCCTGATCGAAGGAACGTGGAGTTAAGTGTTTTGAAAATGAACGTAACGGAGTAGATAATACTCCAAGTGCCTGGTTACTCCCAACGAACGAGTGAAGGTGGTAAGAGGGAGGGTGGGACGGGGGTGGTGCGGCATTCTTAAAGCGCGCCGCACAATATACAGAAGAATGGGGATGCGGTTGGACTGTTTGCTTCGGGACAACAACACACAGGGCACACGCCGACGATGGCGCCGGTACCCATTTCGGCTAGCTAAGGCTTGTACACCATGCTGCTGGTAGGTACACTCAGTACACTGCAGAAGTACTGGGTACAGCGTGGAGTACGCAGGCCTACTCCGTACAACTAGCCTGTGCTATGCCTAGCTTGTATTCGTCTGTGCTGGACTCCTTCATTTGCCGGGTGGGACTGAATACGCGTCGCCATGCGGGTGGTTGAAACGGGGGACAAAGAGGAGGGGCCGCCAGGGGCATCCGGGCGTATCGATAGAGGTGAGAGAAAAGGTGAGTGACGGGTGAGTGACGGGCGAGTGACGGGCGGGTGAGGTAGCAGGGTCTGGATGATGCCGCTAAGCGAGTGCCAACTCCGATCACCGTTGACCAACAGATACGCTCACACTAGTTCTCGCAGAGGCAGTTTCGCGCGGGGCTAGTCCTGAGCTGACGGCTATCGGCCACACACACACCCCTGCCTCGCGCCACCAATTAAGGATTAGTCAGGCACGCCGCCCACAGATGGGTCCCGATTGAGGGTACCCATTCGCCATTTCTGTTTTCTGCCTTTCTGTTCCTGAAATCCCGCACACCAACAAGGTTCAGGGGCCACCCACCCTTCCATCTTCCAGCAACCGTACACTTATGCATATAATGTACAATATACGCTTACTTCTTAGAAGCACCTCGTAGGGTTGCGAATCCGTCTGACGTTGACTTTCCCACCGCAGGCAAGTCTGCGCAAGGCCGTTTCCTCCATTTCTCCCCGTCTCGGCTGCGATCGTGATTCTATCGATGGGGAAATTCATTTACTAAGCAAAGCGCACATTTATTGCGTTCGCGTCGGCAGCTGTCGCGGCTGAAGAAAGAACCCATCCTCCTGACTCAGATACAGTTGTTTCCCTGTCCCTCCAAACAAAATGCAAAATTGTCGCAATCAAGTAGACAGCGCATCGTGTTTCAACTACAAAGTCTTATTTCCGCCTTGACGCTCGCTGGCTCGTCCCAAGTCTCCCGACGCTCAGCCGCTGGATTGGATGAGGATTCCTCGCACCGGCGACGTATGATATACGCAGTACCTCGTACCCCATGCGGCAAAGAACTTCTGCCCCTCGGCGAGCGCGCTGCCCCTGTCCCATCTCATTTCGCTTCTGCACCCAGGCGGATCCGACTCCCACGTTTCGGGGAGTCAGCCATAGAGCGGGCTCGGATCAAAGCGGTATCGTCGCGGTGGTCCCTACTTTCCACAATTTTTTCGGGGCTTATGCAGAGCCAGCGAAGTTTTTTTCCTCTTCTCTCGCCTTAGCCCTTAGCTTCGTGCCATGCCGCTTCCTTTTGCCCTGTGATGAGAGTGGGAAACATCCTGGTAGTTCTGCTTGCTACTGCAGCGGTCGTCCGAAGCCCATGCCGTGGGGAGGACGGAGGAGACCTTCTGCACAGAGAGTCCGATGACGCTGCCTGCCGAACGAGTACGAGGCACAGGACATGCATAATTCTCTCTTCGACTGCATGCGATGGGATATTGATTGAATATTGGTAAAAAAAAAGTGGAGCAATTAAACCGGGAAGGAAGCAGAACCCTTCAATCACAAGCTCTAGAAGACTGTTATCCGTATCAATCAGCCCCGCCAGGGCATTATGACGGATTCCATGACACGGTTTGGTTGAGGGAAGAAAATGGTTGATAATCCTAATAGACGTGTCATCCGAGGGGCAGATATATGCAGTAGGTTAATCAACTTTACGCTCAAAACATCACCGACTTCTCTTAAGGCCATGGTCGTAGTTTCTATGGATCTTAGCAGCACGCCGCGTAGTCAGTTCGTCGATGCAATAACGCTTCCATGCACTGTATGTATATACTTAGGGTGTGTGGGTAAGTCTCTGCCCAGCAACCATATACTCGCTTGCGCGTTGCCAGGCACAGACTTACCCTTGTACCCTAAGTACAGGTGGGGTGAATTACTCTTCGTACAGCTAGCCAAGAGCGCGAACTCTTTCAAACCATCACAAATCCGCTTGAGACGGTTGAACATATGACATGATAGCAAAAGAGGCCTCTGGTTATATCTAAAAAATTTCGGTTACCCGGGTTCTTTTTGCGATAATACATCATGAGCTTTTCACTTTCGCTTAGCTGTACGAAGACTTATTGACCTCACCTGTATGTACATATAGTGAAAAAAAGTTTCGACACCCCACGATTTCTGAGGTATGCGTGAGAACCCATTCTGGTTGCGCAACATGCAATTCTATTCCTATAACCATAACTATGTGCTCAAAAGAATCAGAAACTATTAAAGGATCTACTCTGACATTAAAAAAAAAAGTTTACCACTTAGTTTGGCCTCCCTTTGCCTTAATACATGCTTTTATTCTATTCAGCATACTACTAATCATCCTGTTAAAATGCTCAACCCGAATCAATGCTCATTTCTCTTGAATTGCGATAAGAAGTTCTTCCTTAGTCTTAAAAATACTATCACGGTTATTAATAGCTCTTTTGAGCCTGCTTCATACATTTTCAATAAGGTTTAGGTCAGGAGAACAAGCAGGCCAATCTATTAAAAAAATACCTTCCTCTTCAAAAAAGTTCTGAGTAACTTTGGCACGATGACAAGGTACTCCATCATGCATATAAACCCAAGAGCCTGAGTGATACTCAATTTCTGTTACTGTAAGTAAAACTTCTTTCTCTAATACCTCTTCTCAGTATTACTTTCCTGTCACCCTCCCATCGATAATTACTAATAGCCCTTTCTTATTTTTAAAAATAAAGAACCATATATGACGATCTGACTTCAATGAGGTCTCGTCTCCTAGTTTGTCTTGAAGTTCAGGTATACGGTGTGGCATTCTCTGGGTGACCGTGAAACAAATATGTTGGTCTCGTATACTAGAATAGCGAAACGGTCCTGCTACAACTATATCAAAAGATATCTTGGGTGATGGTTCTTGGTACAAAGCTTATATTTGCTAAACTAATAAGATTTTCAGTAAAGAGGGAAGGAAAGACGTTTTCCCTAGAACTCCAATGCTATATTTATAGCTGCCTCTTCACTAACCTTTTAGCCATCTGCCAACAAGCAACTCATATCATTTGAGGTATTCTTTCCTCAGTGTAACTCACACTTGACTTACACCAAGTCCAATAATGAAACTTGAGTCATCATGACTCACAACTCTTCATCCATACCTGAGTTGCCCACTACACTCAACTAACATGTTCTTCAGCTGCCAAGTGTTTCTCAGCTCTCCTAGTCCTTCACCCACAACCAATAATTCCTTGTTTATAGATCGTGGTAGTTTTTGTTAGCCGGTCGCTTCTGGGCTAGACTCCTTGACAGTGGTGTAGTTGACTGAGGTCATTGCCTTGACAGGGGTGTGGGTAATTTATTGAGTTGTCATGATTTGCACTTTCAGTGCTGAGGGCACTAATTGTGCAAACCTCTGTTCTAGCCCCCACGTTCCCTCAGTAAATGCCGCTTATCTTTGTATTCGGTTTATCCTTGCCAAGCCATTTAAGCCATCTGTGTCTCATAGGCTAGCAATCCGGTCCAATAGTTCCAGTGCCATTCCTGTATCTGTGGCATTTCTGATAAGGCTCGGGATGTCCGTGACACCATATTCCTACTAATGTTCTACCACTTTTGAAGGTTAGCTTTAAACATTTATCTTCTAGTTTTTTTCCTGCCCGTCTCCATATCCAATATATTCGACTATTAAGCTAAAGTTCAATGTTACATTCATCTATAAACATTGCTTTTTCCAAGTCTTCAGATTTCCAACACTTATGAGCTTTAGCAAAAACTAATCTCTTCTTATGATCAGGCTTAAGATATGGTTTGCGTTGAGCTACTCGCTTATAATATCTATGCTTATCTAGAACTGTTTTCAAGATAGGTTTACTATAAGAGAATTGCCGATATAGTGCTCTAATACTAATATTGCGATTATTGATAGCAGTACGTATAAGGAGGCGTTTATCGCATAAAAAAAGTTTAATAAGTATATAAGATCAAAAACAAGTGGCTAAAAGGTTATCGGGAATTTGCTTTACTCATTTGAGAACTCATTGGATAGTCTCCTTATACAATCCTGTTAGGGTATTGATCTGGCCATATGAGAGATCAGCATTTCGAAGTATTATTACTCCATATGCACGCTGTAAAGTAACATGGTAATTCTCTTGCATCTTGGATAAAGTTTGAGATCAATAATATCTATTTCTGAAGAGAATTGACTCTACACAGCTCTTGCAGAGATTTTTTGCTTATTTTGTTTATGCGCAGAATTATGCAATTATGTTACTGTGTCAACCCTTTTTTTATGCTATATGTACATATAGTTTCATAAAGTTTTGTATCGCAAAAAATGAGCAATAATGGAAAATTGTACTATGGCGATCAATTCTTCAATTATTAAGATATAAATATACCTAAAATGAAGTCTGGAGGCTGTAAAAGCAAATAAGTATATGCAAAATAAATTCTACTATTTTGTATACCCACCTTTAGCCTTAATACAAGCTTTTATTTATTCTAGCATCTTAGATATTATTTTATTGAAATCTGTAGCTGTAATGTACCTTCACTCCTTTTGAATAGCTTTAATAAGCTCTTCTTTATTTCCAGGAATAGTTTCACAGTTGTTAATAACTCTTTTAAGTTAACTTCAGATATTCTTAATTAAGTTCAAATCTGGAAAGTATATAAGCCATTTTATAAGTGTAATTCCCTTATATTTAAAAAATCCTTTTACAATTCCTGCTTGATGATAAAGTACACTGTCATACATAAATATCTAATTTTCCATATTATATTTGATATAAACTACTATTTTCAATACTTTAGCATTGAGAACTTTATTTATTATTATAAACATCTAAGGCCTTAAGCTATAAGATATTACAAATATAGAAGTAATATAAGAACTACTGAATTAAATCGCAAATAAAGCTTTATTAAGTATAGTATATATGTTAGAGCCTACTCTAAAGCTAAATCTTCTGGATTACTAAAACAGTATCAACAAAATCAAGTTAAATGCTAAATATAGTTACAGCAATGTCACTAGTCTCTTAAGGCTGAAGTGATGGAAATATGATTTTTTGCATTACTTTATGCAATTAGATTAATTTTAATTATAGAATTAATTGTAGAAATAATTGTTATTTCTCCTAGAAGTAGTCTCTTACAAATAAATTATGGAAAGAAAATTATATGTCTCTTAGCATGTTAATTACATATAGCACAATGATATATTGCTATTAAGTTATAGTTCTAGCTCTTTAGGGCTTTATATTACAATATAGTTAAGAAAGTTAATTACTAAACACAAATAGTAACAGGACCTACTGAAGCATTATACCTAAAGTGGTAGTAGGTATGGCAACTAAAAAATATAAGATAATACCCTAGTTAAGTAGTCTTTACTAAGTGAACTTAGTCAGTCACTATGATACCAAAATAATAATATGAGAAGTGATTGACAAATTATGAAAGCCTTTAATTAAAAACTGACTAAAGGTAATTTATTACAAAAATCTTGAGCCTTATTAGAATAATGCTATAGATATAGAAATGGCATCGACTACTATTAGATTAAATCACAATTCCACAAGATTAAGAATAGCACATATAGCTTGATAATGATAAACTGAATATGAGAATAGATAGTACTTACCGAAGTCAAGTGGAAGCTAAAACAGAGTTCACGCAACCAGTTCTCTCAGTACTAAAAGTATAACTTATGGTAATTTGATAATTTACTTACACTTCAGTTAAGGCAACAATTTTAATCAACTATAAAAATGCCAAACGATTTAATTGAGAAGCAATTAACCATAGAGAGTTTCATAGACTACAGGGCCTGGAATGGTTGAATATGGACAAAAGACTAAGGGAGCTGAAAAATACTTAATAGCTAAAAAATATATTAGTTGAGTGTAATGAGTAGCTTGAATATAGATAAAAGATTATAAGTTATAATCACTCAAGTTTCATTATTGGACTTAGAATGAGTTGTATTGTGAGTTATATTAAGAAGTATATAAACCAAATAGTATAAGTCACTCATTGGCAGATGGTTAAGAGATTAATAAAGAGATCATTATAAATACTGTATTAGGATTTCAGAGAAAGTATTTTTTTTCTTCCCTGTTTACTAAATATCTTGTGTCATGAACATTCTGAGCCTTATCAGGAACTCTACAAATGTAAGAATGGTATTATTATTATTAGATCAGATCATGATTCCATAAGGTAAAGAATGGCATATATGGCTTGGCAAAAACAAATTGAATATAAGGATGAACAGTATTTGCTATAGGTAAGTAGGAGCGAAAGTAGAGTTCACGCAATCAGTACTTCCAGCGTTAAGAGTATAACCTGTAGTAAGTTCAGTAAATTACTTACACCCTAGTTAAGGCAATAACCTTAGCCAGCTATACGACTATTAAGCAGCCTAACCAGGAAGCAATTAACTAATAAGAGTTACTATAGTTCACAAACGAAGAACCGTTGGTTATAGAAATAGACATAGAAGAGCTGAAAGATACTTGGCAGTTAAAGACTATATCAATTAGGTGTAGTAGACAGCTCAGTTATAGATGGAGAGTTATGAGTCATAATAACTCAAGTTTTATTATTGGACTCAACGTGAGTCAAGTATGAAACACATTGAGGAAAGAATATATCAAGTAGTATGAGTCGCCTATTGGCAGGTAATTAAGAGATCAGTGAAGAGGCAGCTATAAATATGATGTTAAGATCTTAGGGAAAGTATCTTTTCTTTCTTCTTCATTAAATATCTTATTAGTTTAGCAATAAAGCTTTGTACCAAGAATTATCGCTCAAAGATATTTTTCAATATAGTTGCAGTAAGATTATTTCGCTATCTCAGTATACAGAACCAATATAATCATTCTACAGTCACCTTAAGAATATCTCACTATGTACCTGAACACCTAGACAAACTAAGAGATGAAACTCAGTTAAAGTTAAATTGTCATATCCTGTTAGTTTAGTAACTAAGTTTTGTACTAAGAATCATCACTTTAAGATATTCTTTGATATAGTTGCAGCAGAATCATGTAACATAGAGCTCTAAGAGGCAAAGACTGCAGTTGCGGCTCGGCGGCAGTACTCTGTCATACTGCATGCAGTTAGCGCGCCAAGAGATACATATATGTAAATTCAGAAGGCTGCTTTTCCCAAAAGCAGCGATTAATTCTATACTAGAAATTGACATTCTTAAGTCATTGGAATTTAATTTATCGCATATAGCAATGCTGAGCCTCTATATACTATTGACCCTTATTCTTGAACCTTGTGATATTGCTGTGACAGCGCTTAGCATTTGGCCTGATGTCATCTATACTGTTTTAGAAATCCAAAAAGAGCTGGTCTTAGAGCTAGCCCTAACAATAAGTCACATTGTGAATAATATTAAGGAGTATACTGTAACAGTGAAGACTTCAAGTATTGTGAAATAGGTGATACTAGTATGTACTATATAGATTTGAGTACTTTAAGTAACTTAATTCATAGATGGAGTCTTTTTATTGCTAGAGACCAAAATTGCTTTCTAGCTGGAATTTAACGAGACAGCATATGATTATATCTTTCAATATTTTAGATGATAAAACTTGATTGCTAAGTAACAAACTTTTAAATAATACATTTGATAAAGAGAAAGAAAAAGTGCTTTTTGTTGCTTTTTAAGTGTTTTTTGTAGTAGCTCTTCATCAAGTTACTGATCATTTGCTGTTAAGTAATTACATACTATATTATAGTTATGCTAAAGTGTGACTTACAACCCAAATTTCAAATAAGAAGACCTAAGTTACTACGTAACTCATACCCTTCTTATCTATGCATAATTATTGCATAACTTACTACTTATAGTTAATGTGTTCTTTAACTATTTTAACTAGTTAGGAATTTATTAGCTTAACTTCCTAAATTGCTTCTAGCTAGTCCTTAACTAAAAGCTTTTATGGTTCATCAATTGCTTTTTGTATAAATCTTTTAATATTATAGTAACTAGCTAAGTCTATTAAGTAAAAGCTGTTTGACTAAGATATTGTCTCATATTTTTCAGTTATTGTATATAGTATAGAGTGTACAGACTTGACAGTTTACATGTTGCTACTGTAGGTCTTACATCTTGGCAAGTCCTGTTACTGTTCATATTCAGCAGTTAGCTCTCTTGACTATATACCATATTTAATAAAACTTCATTCACAATTTGATCTAATGATTTCTGCACTACTTCTATATTCATGGTATCCTGCAGCTTAGGGCTTGAAATGTCTATGACATGTACATATCAAATAGTATTAATTATCTATTAACAAGTAACTAAGAAGTCAATAAAAAGATGACTATAAATATAATGTTAAAATCTTAGAGAAAGTAGCTTTTCTTCCCTTTTCACTAAATGTCTTATTAGTTTAACAATCAAGCTTCATATCAAGAATCATTATCTAAGATATTTTTTAATATAATTGCAGCAGAATCATTTCAACATCTCAGTATACAAGACTAACATAATTATCCTACAGTTACCTTACAAACTTTTACTATATATCTAAATGCTTAAGATAAACTACGAAATGAGATCCTATCAATGTCAAATTATTACATCATAATTCTCTGCCTATACTCAAATAACGTGTCCTTCAGTTATCAAGTATCTTTTAGCTCTCTCAGCCCTCCATCCACATTCAACAGTTCCAGGTTCTATAGTCTATAGAGCTTTATATAGTTAATTACTTCTCAATTAAGTTGCTTAGTATTTGTGTAACTGGCTAAGTATAGTGGCAAAAACTTTAAGTATCAAGAGATAAGTGATATTAGTACATATTACTTAGACTTCAGTATTCTAAATAACTCAATTTGTAAACAAAGTCTTCTTGCTACCAAAGACCAGAATTACTTCTCAGCTAAGATTTAACAAGGTAACATACAGTTATATCTTGAACAATAAAACTTAATTGTTAAGTAATAAACTTCTAGATAATATGTTTAATGAAGAGAATAGGTAAGCACTTTCTGTTACTCTTTAAGTACTCTTTATAACAACTTTTCACCAAGTCACTAACTATCTAATATTAGATAATCATAATTCACATTACAATCATACTAAAGTGTGACTCACAAACTGAATTCTAAATAAAGAAACCTAAATCACTATATAACTCATATGTTTCTTATCTATATATAATCACTGCATAACTCACTACTTTTAACTAACATATTTCTTAGCTACTTCAGTTAATCAAAGATCCATTAGCTTTCTCCTTGAGTTACTTTTAGCTAATCTCAAGTTATAAGCCTTTGTAATTCATTAATTACTTTCTTTATACCTTTTTTAGTGTTATGATAGCTAGCTGAGTCTGCTAAGCAAAGGCTACCCGACCAAGGTATTATTTTATGTTTTTCGGTTGTCGCTCTAGACTCTACACTCTAACAAGTTCTATTGCTGTTTATATTAGATAGTCAGCTCTCTTAACTATATACTATACCTAATAAAGCTTTATTTGCAATCTGATCCAATAATTTCTACATCACTTCTGTATTTATAGCGTCTTGTAGCTTAGGGCTTAAGATGTCTATGACATTAAAATTATTGCCTTGACTAGGATATAAGTGATTTATTGAGTTGTTATGAGTTACACTCTCAGCACTGAGAGTGCTAATTGCACAAGCTTTACTTTAGCCCCTACTTGTCTCTAGTAAATACTGTCTATCTTTGTATTTAGTTCATTCTTACTAAACTATATATATTATTCTTAATCCCGTGAAACTGAGATCTGATTCAATAGTAATCAATATTACTTCTATATTTATAACATTGTCCTAGTAAGGTTTAAGATATTCGTAACATTCTCAATAATAAGAAAACTCTATTTATAAATTAAGTTACCTTAAATACTTATATTTAAATAATATATACTAATATTATTTATCTCATGATACTTAAAGCCTTCACTGTTACATTCATATACTGTTGCCTATTTATTCAGCTATCAATTAAAACTAAAGATCCTTTAATGTCTTTGAAAATAAATGATTATTTATTAACAGAAGTTTAATTACTTTTAAACGTTGATTATAAACAGTTATTTTTTAAACTTTTATTTGCTCATTATCAAATCTAGTATACTTGTTTATCTAAGTCTAGTTTAATATTACATTTATCTATAAACATAATTCATTCTTAATCTTTAAGCTTTTAATATTAGTAATTTTTGACAAAAAGAAGTCATTCAGCTCTATAACTTTCTTTACAGTATAGTTTTTATCATACCATACACTTTATTACAAATATTCCAAACCTCATTAATAATGCTATAGATATGGCAGTGGCACTAATACTATTGGACTGGATCACAGATCTATAAGGTTAGAAATAGCATGTATGGCTTGGCAAGAATAAACCAAATACGAGGACAGATGATACTTACTGAAGATAAGTAAGAGCCAGAGCAGAGGTTCACACAATTAGTGCCCTCAGGGCTAAGAGTACAAACTGTGGCAACTCAATAAATCACTTATATCCCAGTCAAGGCAACGACCTTAGCTAGCTACACAACTGCCAAACAGCTTAGCCAGAAAGTGACTAATTAATAGGAATTACCACAATCTACAGATATAGAACCATTGGTCATGAGAAGAGAGCCAGAAGAGCTGAAGGGCACTTGGTAGCTGAAAGACACATCAGCTAAATGTAGTAGGCAACTTGAGTATGGATGAAAAATTATAAGTTATGGTAACTCAGGTTTTATTATTGGACTCGGTATGAGTCATGAATGAGTTACGTTGAGGAAAGAACATATCAAGTGATATAAGTTACTTGTTAGCAGGTAATTAAGAGATTAGTGAAGAGATGGCTATAAATATAGCGTTAAGATTTCAGGGAAAGCGTCTTTCCTTTCTTCTTCACTGAATGTCTTATTAGTTTAGTAATAAAGCTTCGTACCAAAATTTATTGCCTCAAGATATTATTTAATATAGTTGCAGTAGGACCGTTTATTATCTCAGTATACAGAATTAACATAACTGTCCCACAGTCATCTTAAGAATATCTTATTATATACTTGAATATTAAAATAAACTAGGAGATGAGACCTGATTAGAGTCAGATCGTCACACTTAATAATCGAAGATTATATCAACTAAGTATAGTAAATAGCTCAAGTATAAGTGAAAGGTTATAAGTTACGATGACTTAGGTTCTATTATTGAACTTAGGATAAGTTGTATTGTGAGTTATATTAAAAGATGTGTATACTATATGGTACAAGTTGCCTGTTGGCAGGTGACTAAGAGATCAGTGAAGAGGCAATTATAAATACAGCATTGAGATCTCAGGGAAAGTATCTTTCTTTCTCTCTTTACTAAATGTTTTGATAATTTAGCAATTAAGCTTTGTATTACCTCAAGATATATTTTGATATAAGTTGCAGCAGAACTGTTTCATTATCTTAGTATACAGAACTAATATAACTATTTCACAGTTACTCTACAAATATCTTACTGTGCACCTGAACTCTCAAGACAAATTAGAATACAAAATCTTACCAATATCAGATTGTAATAAACTTGCTCTAAAGCTAGATCTTCCAAATTGCTAAATAATATAAATAATATTAAACTAAACATCAAATAGTAACAATGATATCATAAGGCTCCTAAAATAAGAATAATAGAAATATGATACTTTATATTACTTTGTATGATGGGAAAGAATTTTAATAGTAAAACCAATTGTAGAACTAATTGTAGAACTAATTGCTATTTTTCCTAGAAATAGCTTCCTATATATATATTATAAAAAGAAGATTATATATACTTTAGTATACTAATTGTATGTAATACATCACTGCCAAGCTGCAATTCTAATTCTTAGAGCTTTATGTTATATATAAACACTTATTTTTTAATTATTAATTCCTATATTCATTAATAAAGTCTCGTCTTTCTTAAAGAGTTTTAAAGAATGATTTGAACAGAAGTATATAGCTATTAGGTTTACTTAATTTTTTTAAGCATATTGAACTGTTTAAATTGCTGTCAGGGCTAGCTCTAAAGCCAGCCCTTTTCGGATTACTAAAACAGTATGGATGACGTCGGGCCAAACATCAAGCGCTATCGTAGTGATGTCACGAGGCTCAAGGATATGGGTCAACAATTTATAGAGGCTCCGCAATATTATATGCGATGGACTGAATTCCAATAGCTTAAAAATGTCGATTTCTAGTGTAGAACTAATCGCTGCTTCTGGGAGAAGCAGCCTCATGGATTTACATATACGCGCCTCTCGGCGCGCTAACCGCATGTGGCGCGACAGCGCACCGCCGCCAAGCCGCAACCGCAGTCCTCGCCCCTTAGGGCTCCGCATTATAATTGCTACCCATTTACTAATATCGATATTAGCACTAATTTTAGAGTAGGAAAAACAGGCTTTTAGCAAATTTATAGTAATACACATATAGTAAAAAGTTATATAAATATGGTTTTGTATTCTAAAAGTTTATTATGATCAGAATGAGGAGTTCACTGTAAAAATTGAGTAAAATTTTTTCTTTAAACTGAAATATTGTGGTAGTGTGAAAATGAAAATTCATAATAAAGAAGTCAATTTTTTAGTTATTTAAATATTTCAACACCTTAAATAAAGTATAAAGACAGTAGAATAAATTATGGTATATACTCCTTTTTTCTATTACTTTATATCACTCTGTTTGCCATAATATAAGTCTTGACATGTTTAAGTATACTTGTATTATGAATATCTTGAATCTTATCAAGAATGCCATAGATATAGAAGTGGCGTTGCTATCATTAGACCAAATTGTAGTTCTATAGAGCTAAAGGTAATATATACAGCTTGGCAAGAATGAATTGAATATGAGGATGGATGATACTTACTAGAGGTAAGTAAGGGCCAAAGCAAAGTTTGTACAATTAGTACTCTCAGCATTGAGAGTATAATCTTGGGCAAACTTAATAAATTACCTATACCTTAGTTAAAGCAATAATCTTAGCTAACCACATGACTGTCAAGGGGCCTAGCTGCAAAGCGATTGACCAACAAAAACCTCCACAACCCACATATCTAGAACTATTGATCGTGGAGATAGGATCAGGAAAGCTGAAATATACTTAGTAGTTAAAAGACACATTAGCTAGATTTAGTGAGTAGCTCAGGTATAGACAGAGAGTTATAAGTTATGGTAACTTAGGTTTTATTATTGGACTTAATATAAGTTATGTGTGAGTTATGCCGAAAGGAGCACATACTAAATGATATAAGTCACTTGTTAGCAGGCAGTCAAGAGATCAGTGAAGAGATAACTATAAATATTATGTTAGGATCTTAGGGAAAGCGTCTTTTCTTTTCTCTTCACTAAATGTTTTGTTAGTTTAGTAATAAAGCTTCGTACTAAGAATTATTACCTAAAAATATCTTTTGGTATAGTTATAGTAGAACCGTTTTGCTATCTTAGTATATGGGACCAATATAACTGTTTCATGGTCACCTCAAGAACACCTTGCCATATATCTGAATATCAAGACAAACTAGAAGATAAGACTTCATTGAAGTTAGATTGTTATAACTTATAACTATACCATTGAAATCCTTGACTATAACATAATCCCATTCTTCCTGAATAGCCTGAATAAGTCTCTTTATTTCTAGGAATAGTCTCTCAATTATTAATGGCTCATTTAAGTCTACTCTAGATATTTTCAATCTATTTGGTGTAGTTGATTTAGCAATACCGAGTTTTGAAGCAGTTTTAGAATTGGACAGCCTGGCTTTCCACAGGCATATCATAGCCCAAACACGCTGTTAGGTCGTATAAATATGTTTAAGCGTTGCAGCAGTCACTTGCGAACAGAAAGAGACGCTCATCGTAAGAATTAAACCCGAAATGTTTTTTTTAAGGAGACTTCGTAGCGTTTCGAAACTTTGTGACACCATAGGTGCTCTACGGATTCATGTAAACATACTGGCTGCGGCACCATAGTAATGCGATACCAACATTTTTGCGAAACGGCCAAATAGTGTATAGAAGTGGCACAGCGCTGTGAGACCCGTCTCATTGCGTAAGATATGCTTAAGCATCATAAGCTTTACATCGCACGACAGTACTTTGAAATGTCATGCAGCAATTAGAAAGATAGGATGCATTGTGGTTGTGACCGAACTTGATAGACGGCCATGTTGGGAAGATCTTTGCATAATCCAGCTAGGAAACATAGATTAAAAGAAAAGAAAACGCCTCGCACGTAGATACTTGTTTTGACTAGGAGGAAGATTACTGATGGCCCGAGAAAATGTTGGGTCGCTACTTCACCAATGTTCGTTCGAAGGGATGTGAGCTCTGCTTGCATGTGCACTACGGGACTCGTTTTCTGCATCCCAAGACATTCTATGGACTACTTGGCCGCGCTTCGCCACGTTGGTGCCGCCGGTACCTTTGCTCCCGCCACATGTCTGCTGTCAAAGCCATCCGGCACTCAGATAACCAATCAACAGTCACATCTGTGTATGTATGCACAGAGACCTCAATAAAACTGGATTCTATCAATTTACTACACATTATCTAGGTTGAGAACCTGCACGCCAACACTATGTTCTATAGTACAGCTGGCCTGGGCTTCAGCCCATTGTAGAGGTAATGAGGGAAAACAATAAGGGAAGCCTCGCAGAGAGACTCTCAGAAACAGCAATGATCTTACTTCTTCCTGGTCATGATCTTGGTGATAGCATGCCTGATTGTGACGCCGGCCTTCTCGATCTCCTTCTTTGATAGCCCAACAGTAATACAGATTTTCAGTGATGGTTGTAGCTGCCATCCGATTTCCTTGGGGAACGCATGAAGGGGAGGAGGCATCCGCTTCACTCGAGCGATGAGTACTCCATTTGCAATTGTCTGGAAATTCCAATCAGTATCTACCCACAAGGAAAGTAGGGACGTGCCCAGGGTGTTTTGCTTACCTCGTCTACAACGTCTTGTAGAAGCCTCTCCTGCTCTTCTATAGTCAGGCTTTTGGACGAGACAACGTCCGGCTTGAGTATGAGAAGCATAATAGGACTCTCTACTGCGCTCGTACAGATAACCCAGTCGCTCCTCGGGTCTAATTGCGCTCTCATGGCTTTTGTATTCTCCCGTAATTGGGTTAGAAGCTCTGGATTTGTCTGTAGCAAGTTCAAGGTCTCGCTCGCAGTGGTTGCGAGCATTGCTGGTAATGCTGCCGAAAAAGTATATGCGGCTGCGGAGATACGCTGATGCTCAACAATTTCATCAGAGCCAGCACAGAAGCCTCCACCAGCGCAGAAGGGACCCGCTAGGGATCCAACGAGGAAGTCAACTTCAGCCGTGTCTACGTTTTGCTGCTCCGTAACACCGCGCCCAGTACGTCCTAGTACGCCAAATGACCACGTCTCATCGAGAATGAGTCGGAACTTATACTTGAGCTTAAGCTCGATCTGGATCACGGACAAATCAGCCTAGCTATGTAATCAATATTGTGGCGTGTTTCCCTACAAGCTTCGGCAGGTCGATTATATCCCCCACATTTTCGAATATTCCTTCAGCGACAATAAATCTCCTAGTAAGAGGTTTCCTTGCTTGTTCTTTTGTGATCTTCTGCAGGACCCTCTCAAGGTCATTCATATCGTTGTGCTCGTACCAACGAACTGTGCTTCGAGATATCTGAATACCCTTACGGATAGCGTAGTTGACAGCCTTATCGGCAACGATAATGTCCCCTCTCTTAGAAAAAGCAGGGATGACGCTGGAAATGGTAGAGAATGCCTGTGCGTAGACTATACAAGCAGGTTGGCCTAGGAATGCGGCAATATCTGCCTCGGTTTTCATATGTACGTCCTGCGTGCCATAAAAGCCAGGTGGGCCGCATGGACCAACGCCATATGTTCTAAGGGTTTGGATAGCCTTCTCCTTGAGCGCCTCGTTGGCTAGAAAGTTGTAGAAGTTGTAGGAAGCGAGGTTTAGTACAGTGCGCCCGTTGGAGAGTTTTGACCTTGGTCCGGTTGGGCTACAGTATTCGAGTCAGCTACTGGTAACATTGATCAAGATGGGCCTTCTTACCCAACAATCACCGGGTGTTTCTCGTTCTCGGCTTCCTCAAATGCGGTCTGGGGTGCAACGAGAGGGTCGGGCGTCCAGTCATCGATAAGTTCGTCGATCTCCTATTCATCATCAGTACGGTAAACAATGTACTGAGAGTGAATCTTAGAGGCAACCTCGTCGGATAGTTGAACATAGTTCTGTTTTGTTGAATACTTTGGCGCCAGTAGGTACCTCACAAAGAAAAGGAGGAGGAATAGCTCGACTGCGGAACGCACCGGGTCGTTCTGATAGCTGGCTCTGACGTATCGCAAGAAGATGGCGGATCCGGGAACCTTCTGGAAGCGAATTGACAGTTCGCTCAGGAACTGAAGCAAATATTTATGGGCGTCCTGTATATCCATTGTTCATACTTTGGCCGGGTTTTGGGTATTAGGGAGACAGCATCCCGCAGTAACTTTTGCGACAAACGCGTTCCGAGTCGTTGGACAAGCCTGGTCACGTGCAGTGCTTACTTTCATTAGCATGTCTGATGGAAGCATGCATCTACGGGAGTTGCGTGAACGGGCTGCAGGATGTTGAATGGATCTCAGGACTTTTGCGTCCCTGACGTGTATTTTGCTACGGTGCAGTGAATATGCTCCCATTGAAGCCTGACAAATCTCTAATATACTGATTGTATTTATGCGCAGTTCAATCGAAACCTGGTGAACACCATAAACGAAATATTCTGACGATGGAGAGTCGACTCATGAGGAGCAATCATGCCGACATGCTGAGAGAATTATCACCTATTCATGGAGGTTGCACTAGAGCAAAATGCCTCGAAAGGAAGGATCAGGCGGGAAAAACAAGCCGAAACGAGCGAACAAAAAAATGACATATTCTATTCCATTTGCCACCAACCCCAGTAGAGAAGGAGAGAATTAGATCCGCCGATGAACCGCTCCTGGAAACCTTACATTGAGTCCTAAAATGGAACGGTATTCTGCTATGCTTTTACTTGCTGTACAAGTATGTTGCGAGATACTTCTTGCCGTTCGCAACACGAATGGGTCTCCACTAGCCATCCCAGATGACTCTATAGGAGCATTAGCCTACGCGCTGTAGCGGTGGCGGCGGCGGCGGCGGCACCGGTGCCTGTTACTGCATCGGTGGTGTCGTTGTTGTCTTGACCGACAGGTTGAGCCAAATCCATAGGAGGACTAAATTTGAGGTACTTTCCAGCAACAAGAGGACCAGCGATCAGGGCAGCAAAGACAACCAGCATAAGAAAGTAGAGAATTGCGAAGCGGATTACACGTCTCTTGCGCAATTTAGACTGCTTCAAGGAGTAGATAGGGGGGCGGATTTGGCGACTATGAAAGTTAGTGTTTGTTTGCCAAGATTTGCAAATGCGGAACGTACCTTGGACGTAGCCAGAAAAGCATCACAGAATGGAACTTGTCGACGTAAGGGATACACAAGGCCGGTAGCATCAAGAATAGTAGAACGTGACCAAGTACAAAGTCGGCTGCGAACATGCCGAGTTCCGTGATCTTGCAGAGAAATTCTCGTCCAGGTTGAGACATGGTGTGCCAGCCCATCGTGTACCATTTTCCAGTCCACCAAGCGATATTTGACTGATCCTGTTTGAACTCTCTTGTAAGAGCCAAGCCTATTATGAGCTTGAAGAAGAAGCGCTGAATCGCAACGACAGCAATCATTCCCATAGTTGTCTTGGAAAAGCTGAACCCCTCAAGGAAGAACATAATCTCGAAAGAGACTAGGAGCATGACGACAGAGACGCCATGCGCGATAGCGGCAAGCACAGAGCCAAATTTCTTACAGCACATGCTCAAGATAGGACCCATGCAGCACGCCATAGCGAAGAGGCCAGCTAGTACACCCGCATTGACTGCGATAGGCGCAAATGCAACTATACCTACTCTCAATAGCGAATTCGTTGGCTGGGCATCTTGGACTCCAGTTTGAGCATTGATATAGAGATACGGCACAACCGTAACGCACACAAGAACAAATGGGCCGACAATCTCGCTGAAAAAAATATTGGTGAAGTGTGCCCTTGGAACATCGGCCGATAGCTTCTGGGATGGATCGCCGAGCGCTTTGCGTTTATAACCTGTAATACGAGTCCGAGATAGCCGGCAAAACGCAATCCACGACGAGTGGTGAGATCGAGAGTTTCCACGGGACAACCATCTAAGGAACTCACGATAGTCGATGAAGAAATCATTCCATGCGAATTGGTGAGGATTGAAAATGAATGGCGAGATGCATAGGGCTAGAAGGGATACCCAGAAATAGAGCAGCCAGACACCCCAAATTGTCATAGTAGCGAAGAGGAGCATCATCAGTGACCGTGCGCCAAGGTATATCGAAGGACCAGCAAATCTGGAATACAACACGCCGAATGGCATACGGGCCGTCGCAAACCCTCGTCCTGTACCAATGTATCGAGCGCCCCCGAACGAGAGGTCCTGGTGCAAAGAGTTTGCGTATATCTGACAGACGAAAACCTCAAAGAGTGGTGATAGAGACGAGAAATGCTTAGCCAGACGGGTAGCGGCGCGCCAGAAGCCACGTTCCGTAAGTTCTTGGACCACGAGAGGTACGAAGGAGATGAAGAAGACAATGAAGATCGATATAATGCAGCGAGAAACCCAGTCGAGGACAGGCACAAGATTAGCGCAGCCAGTTGGCTTGAGAGGATCGGTTATCGGAGCGCCCTTCCTGTAGATACAGAGGATGACTTCGTGGCGGAGCGACCCTAAGTTAATCAGACACAGCATGAACATCTGAACTGAAAGCATGATAAACAGATTGTTGATGTGGAAACCCGGATGCGCGTAATAAAACGACAAGAATCTATCCAAGGGAAGTTGCGTTCCGAGATAGTAGTATTCGCGCGACAACATCTGCTCGCCCATACCAGTGCCGATTTTGGTTGTGAAGTTCAGGATAGATCCAAACCCGAGGTCACGGCCCTTGCCACATTGATAGTATTCGCAATGTTTGATACGGCCACCGCGGATTAGAGCATTCATACCAGCGTAAATATCTTCGTTAAGGTGTAGCCCTTTCTGCGCTTTGGAGACGCCACCACGAGTTGTCATGAAGATACCATTCAGGAAGTCGGGATGCCCATAATGAAGTTTACCACCGATTTGAGCCAGAGTACGAGCGAATAGAGTACCGAATGTTTGTTCCTTACCAGCGGCAACGTCACCGAGAATACCTATATTCTCAGAGAAGATGTACTCTCGAGCACCAAGGATGGCGACTGGATTCTTATTCGAAGGTGGAAGACCAGGTGTGTATGGAGAGACATTGTCAGTTGTCATCTCTTCGAACTCCGCAAGAACACTGCGAATCTTAAGGCATTCTTCCAAATAGTTATCTTGATTCGCATCGATAAGCTGTATATACTCGCCACGGTAAAAGATGATTGCGTGATTCTGATTATCAGATTTGCCGTCGCCAAGAATAGGATTACCAGATAGCTGAATACGGAACTTTGGCCGACGCATTCCGTTGTCCATAATCTCAGAGTGACCATCAATCAGTGCGGAATATAAGCGCGGTTCGTCGCCCTCATTGACTGGAGGCTCCTCGTCTAGGTAAGCAATTTGAAGATCTGGGTAAGCACGAAGTAGGAATTCAGTGTTTTCCCTCTCTTCTGGCTGGAATTTCGCATAGCGCTGCATGGAAACGACGATCTTGAATTTGCGGCGAGCCATACGTTCGAGTTCGCGTTCAAGCTTATCAGAATTTCCACCAAACATCTGCACCACTTCAGGATTTTCAACCCGATAGAGAAGCTTGATGGCTCGACTGTAGTTCATGAACCCCGAGATTGTGCGATACAAAGTTTGTGATCGAAGTGATGCCCAAATACGAGTGCGCAGTGTGTACTCTGGAGCAGCTGACTTGAACCCGATGCAGTAAAATGGAAGGTCGTCAATTTTGCTCTTTGCCGTGTCTTTATCGCTCTTCTCGTAATCACCGTTAAACTGGGAGGTTTCGTCGGCAAGGATCTTGGTGTCTTTCACAAAGCAGTCCCATTCGTGAGGATGCAATTGTTTGAGGTATTCCAAAAGAGTGACCCTGGAGTACGGGTCATCCTCGCGAATAATTTCACGTAGTGATAGTAGAATCTTTTCGCCGTAATGCGGGATCAACACTGTGAATGTTGGCATGTTATCCACGGGAAGCGGCTCAGGAATTGGCGTAGAGAGTGATTGAGCAAAGAAAGAGATGCGGCGTTCAGCTTCACTTTGGGACGGGAAGAATTCCGTCTTGAACGAGTGATCTTCCTGTGAGACGAAGAAGGTTGGCGCTCGAAGTGTTCTCTTTCCCTCCTGCTCGGACGGAACTTGATGGTAGAGTAGTTTCTGTACATGGTCGATAGCCAATAGATGCTCTCGGTACATGGATATGACAATGGCATTCCAGACCTGAGATATCAATACCTTCGGCTTGTACTTGATCTCCATATCTGTCGTCGCAAGAACCTTGGAGTAGATACGTTTTGGCAGCCGAGAAAATATATTCCTCCATGGTGTCCAGATCGAAACGCCAAGGTAAAATGAACGCGCCACTGAGAAGACCGTATTCCAGATAATGTACCACAGGTACGTGTCCAGGAAGAACAGGATCAAGTCCGTGAAAAACATGAGACCGAGAAGGACCTGCGGCTGGTGAAGACAGAGGATGTTCTCCTTGCCCTTGAATAACTTGTCGCCCGCACACTGATTGATCTTCATTGTTGACAGAATACGAATAGGATCACGCAAGGACAAGGTCAGGAAGAAGTAAGATTCGGTGAGCTTTGCTGCAAACACCAAGATCCACAGTCCGTAGGACATCCACATGTCGTTGCCGGTGAGACGAGGGTAACTGGCAGTAAATGTCTGACTCGCAACATATTGCCGACTATTCTTGACAAGGTAGCTACCCCAGAGTCCGCCGAGTGGCATAATTGAGAAGAAGAAAAACGTTACCAAGGCGACGAAGAATTGGACGACGCCGAGGATGAGAGCAATCTTGCCCTCCCGTGTAACGCCGAAGATATAGACGCTAGGCGCGACGTTGAGGACGAAGATACCAAGTAAAAAGAACATGCGCTTGGTCAAGTGCTGAGCACCAGCCCACTTGCGAGGTACGTATGCCCATTCTACCATGGACGCAACGACCATAATCAATGATGCAACAGTGCCTCCCAGAGCGACTGCAGACCATTGAGCAGCAGGAACAGGGGGGTTGCCGACCTCTTGTTGATAATTTATGGTATACAGAGTCGGCGAGTTGAAAGCAGTGTAAAACCAGAATGTGGTCATATGAATGATCCAGATGCGGTTGAAATTAACGAGGAGGTGAAACCAAGAGCGAGTTTCTTTATAGGTCTTGAAGAAAACTTTTTTCCAGTTAACATCTTTCAGCTTCGAATAACGCTCGGCTGGGGGTAAGTCGACCAGTCGAGACTTATCCTCAAGGACGATGCGTTCAATGCCCTCCGGATACCAAAACAGTTGATTAATATCATCATAGCCAATGACTTGATTATGATCCCGCTCTCGTCGAACATATTTTCCCTCGCTGATCTCGTAGCCCTGGTCTCTACAGTATTGGTACAGTGGCGTGACAACATTATTGAGGTAAGTGAATTCCTCGACTGGTTCCACTCGGTTTTGGCATTCGGGTGTGTGTAGATAGTCGTCCGCACACTTGAAGATAAAGCAGAGCGCCTCTGGCATGAAACGAACTTGATTTGCCTCTCCCCAACAGAGTAAGTATAGAGCAACTTGCCTAACTCGGTCGTGCTGAGACATGCGATTCATTCGAGTCTTCCAGCGATACTCTGCGGCTTCCAAGCTATTATCGCCTTCTAGAGACTCCAGGGTCTCTTCAACATTTTGTGGATCTTGCGCCGCCTTCTTTTTGGCAGCCCTTCGAGCTTTCCGGGTCCGGCGGTTGGCCTTTCCGAGCTTCATGTTGGCAAAGCCTACAGCATCGTCAAGATCGAGGTGAGCGGCGAAGTACCACTTGCGATAATTGGCATTATCGCCGCCGACATAATCGGCATGAAGTGACAACAGTGCCTGATTTGGAGTCATACGAGACGCTCGAGAGTCTAATAAGGTCATCAAATGATCATACATGTTGCGCATACTGTCTCGCTGAAACCCGAATTTGGCCGTAAGGTCCAGGAAAATATCTTCGATCTCTTCCTTTGAAAGTGGGATTTGGGCGTCTGAGGTCCAGGCCGGATAAGGTTCCCTAGAGCGCTGTCCAGCTGGGAGAACATTGCCGTAGTCCATTCCATAGATTGGGGTTGACGCTCCAGAAGAACGGTTGCCTCCGTAAGACACTTGAGATGAGGGAGGTCGATAGCCACGCCCACCCATTTGGCTTTCATTGTACGAGTTGTACCTCTCATCGCCACGCCCATAGTAGTCCATCTCAGCCGCACGAGCCATGTCAGATCTCATGGTGAAGTCACTGAAGGTTTCTGATTCGTCCTCGGAATCCCGACCAGCACGCTTGCCCTTTTGTCTGTTCAAGTCAGTATTAGGGTCTACCAGGTATCTGAAGTTTGACACGTACCCCCGTTGTCCGTACTGTGGTTGCTGTCCAGCAGCTGTGGCACCTTGATCGTAGTATTGATCATTGTAGTACTCATCCTCATATCCTTGTTGGTGACTATCGTAGTACCCTCCATTTTCATGGTAGGGATTGTTAGCATCTGCATTGTAGTAGCCACTAAATAGACTGTTAGCGATTGATTCCAAGACCGTCTGAAACAAACTTACGACTCATCATAATAACCGTCTCCAGCAGGTTGTTGCGAATAATCTTGGTTTTGATCATAATACCCTTGATTTTGATCGTCCCGATAGTACGAATCAGTGCCGTGGGGCCCTTGGCCGTAGCCGTCGTCGTAGTGACCCCCTTGCGGGTGTCCCGACATGATTTGATCTTATTTGTAGTTACTCTATTGTGTCTAGTTATAGTCAGCATCGATTCTTGAGATGCACCCATTACGGGTAAAATCGTGATGATGTTCCGAGTTTGCAATGAGCAAGCGACGCGTAGGTCCACTTTTCAACCTCGAGCACCGTTTTCTAGAAGACATCATCTCGATTCTCAGAGGTGTGAGGTACTCACATTTAGAATCGAAAACCTGGGATTGCTTTTATTACGATATTTATGTTTGAACGAATGGCTAATCTTGCCGTTGACGTTCGGTGACGAGCGAGGGTAACTGCGTCGTAAACGAGCGAAAGGGGGCAGTCCGATATAGTAGAATTGAATGGGCAAACTCGCTGTGAATGGCAGTCTTGCCAAACTAACAGAGACGGAATTTGAGCAGCGATTTTTGGAGGCCGACAATCTTTGCGTTGACCCAGAATGAAGTTGAAAAGGACGTGTTGATGAGCGAGCGAGGTGTTGTTACGAACTTGTTTTGTCGGGGTGTTGCTGTGGTGTCGCTTGATTTCAGGGACCTGACACAGCCAACCAGGATAGAGTACCTTCCGGTTGTGATTGGTGAAACCCGGTCTCCGACGAAAACTAAACTTGGATACTGAGACAGGAGACCAGCTGGCCTTCTCCTCGAGCGAGTGAACGAGAGTCTTCACCAACGACTAACAAAAGCGACCGTCTTTGACTGAGCGGGAAGGAAGAAGAGGGACGGAGTGGAAGAGATGAGGTGGTCGGTGGTAGTGTAGTGAGTGTGGTCGGGAAGATTTAATGGCAGGGAAAGGTTTCACTGTCTCGCCAGTTGGTACGTGAGATACGCAGTAGATAGAGTGTCGCGCGGCAGGAATGAGTGGGCCATTGACAGCAGGGTTTAGCGGATACCCTCCAACTTCGACCCTGACGAATGCAACGGCTCTAACGGCTTGTGGAACTGGCGGCGTGCGTCGCTTTTATCAATATCGCTCCCGCATGAACGAACCCCAGCAATCCGGGTGGGCGAACAATGGGACGGGGCTTATTAGGTCACGCAATTCTCGTCTGCGGCGTTTCTTGTTCCCAAAGCCTCTCTGCCCGCTCTTGCCCTCCACCTTGATCCATCCTGCGTGCCTTGCGTCTGTGTGCGTTCATTGGGCGCATGGACAGCAGTCTCTGGCTGAACCGCACTCGACACGCACCATCCGCAAGACCGTACGATCTCCAGCTTGGCCCCTCAAACGAGCAGCAATAGGCTATTGTCGCAAAAGTCTACTCTCTCTGAAGCATGTGTAGATATAAATAGAATCACTCTATACGGAGTAACACGATATGTCAGTGAAATGCCATCCGAAAATGGAGGGTTTTGACGCTGTTTTTTGATGCCTTGTCATCATGGGCGTTGCCGCTTAAAACGTTGCCTACCTTATTACCGCCCGGCCACCATCCATAGATGATTTCCTCGATATTGACTCTGAAAATGAAACAGTTTCTTAGCGATACTGCATCCAAAAATGGAGGGTCTGGTGACCGAATTTGGAGGCATTTCCACACGAAAGTGCCAGAGAATTAGCTTTGTAGCATAGATTCAGGTCTAATAAGGCCCACAAAGGGCAGCAATGCGATTGTTTATTTTACACTGTAGTTCGCCAGACCAACTCCACAGGAAAGTAGGAAAGCAAATTGACTATTAGGAGGAATTAGAAGGAATATAGTCCAGATCTCTAATGTCTTCTAGCAATGAGCGATCTCTTAGCATCTCCTGACATCTAAACATCGCTAGCTCTTTGATCGCCTCCTTGATTAGAAGTCGGTAAT